>OY759158.1:12480567-12601314 GCA_963662125.1 Diplazon laetatorius | reverse complement strand
AAGAAAACCAATTGACGAAGGTTTCGAGCTCCCTCAAGCTTCGAGCTCTATTCGACGTATATTTGCACGCTGAACTTAAAACTAACCGAGTTTCAGCGATACGACCGGTAGAACTATTGAGCGAGATAAATGCAAAAAACCAAATTACGAATGTTTGGGGCTCCGTTGAGGCTCTATTTGATGTTTTTTTCCACGCTGAACTCGAAGCTAACCGGGTTTTAGCGATACGAACGATAGACCGGAAAAAATGATCGAAAAATCATGATGATCCCGAATTTCGTCGCTTTCGTGAAAGCACCATCATTAAAGGAGATAAATGCAAAAATGCTAGCGGAGATGAATGCAAAAGATAATCCCTCAAGGCCCTATTCGGTGAGTTTTTTCACGCTGAACACGAAGCTCACCGACTTTCAGCGATACGACCGATAGGACGAAAGAAATGATCGAAAAACCACAGTGATCTCGAATCTTCGTTCTTTTCGAGAACGGACTTTTTGCATGTATCTTCGTTGATGATGGTCCTTCCACGAAAAGGACGAAAACTCGGATCCCCGTGGTTTTCCGATCATTTCTCCCGTTTTATCGGTCGTATCGCTAAAACCCGGTTAGTTACGAGTTCAGCGTGGAAAAAAAACATCAAATGGAGCCTGAAGAAGCTCAAAACAGTCGTAATTCAGTTTTTTGCATTTATCTCCATTAATGATGGTCCTTTCACGAAAGCGACAAAAAATTCGGGATCATTGTGGGTTTCCGATCATTTTTCCCGTTCTATCGGTCGTATCGCTAAAACCCGGTTAGTTTCGAGTTTAGCGTGGAGAGAAACATCAAATGGAGCCTTGTGGAAGCTCAAAACATCCGTCTTTCGGTATTTTGCATTCATCTCCCTCAATAATCGTTTCTCGAAAAGGACGTAAATTCGGGATCACTGCAGTTTTTTGATCATTCCTACCGTTCTACCGGTCATATCGCTGAGACTCGGTTAGTTTAGACTTCAGCGTGAAAAAATACAGCGAATAGAGCCTTGAGGGAGCTCAAAACCTCCGAAATTTGGTTTTTTGCATTTATTTCCGTTACCAATGGTCCTTTCACGAAAAGAACGAAAATTCGGGATCACTGTGGTTTTTCGATCATTTCGTTCGTTCTATCGGTCGTATCGCTGAAACTCGGTGAGTTTCGATTTCAGCGTGGAAAAAGACAGAAAATGGAGCCTTAAGGAAGCCCGAAACATTCGTAATTTGAGTTTTTGCTCTTATCTCTCCCAATAATGGTCCTTTCCTGAAAAGGACGAAAATTCGGGATCACTGCAGTTTTTTTATCATTCCTACCGTTCTACCGGTCGTATCGCTGAAACTCGGTTAGTTTCGAGTTCAGCGTCAAAAAACACGTCGAATAGAGCCTTGAGGGAGCTCGAAACTTTCGTAATTTGGTTTTTTTGCATCTATCTCTGTTAATGATGATCCTTTCACAAAAAGGTCGAAAATTTGGGACCACTGTGGTTTTTCGATCATTTTTCTGGTTCTATCGGTCGTATCGCTAAAACCCGTTTATTTTCGAGTTCGGCGTGAAAAAACACATCAAATCGAGTCTTGAAGGAGCTCGGAACCTTCGTAATTCGATTTTTCGCATTTATCTCCGCTAACAATGGTCCATCCACGAAAAGGACGAAAATTCGGGATCACTGTTGTTTTTCGATCATTCCTCCCGTTCTATCGGGTGTATCACTGAAACTCGGTTAGTTTCGAGTATAGCGTGAATAAACACATCGAATAGAGCCTTGAGGAAGCTCGGAACATTCGTGATTCGGTTTTTTGCATTTATCTCCGTTAATAATGGTCCTATGACGAGAAGGACGAAAATTCGGGATCACGGTCGTTTTTCGATCATTTCTCTAGTTTTATCGGTCGTATCGCTAAAACTCGGTTAGTTTCGACTTCAGCGTTAAATAACAAATTAAATAGAGCCTTGAGGGAGCTGGAAACCTTCGTCATTTGGTTCTTCGCATTCATTTCCGTTAATCAGGTGCCTTTCACGAAAAGGACGGAAATTCGTGATCACTGTGGTTTTTCGATCATTCGATAGCTCGAGAATTCGGCAGTAATCTCGCGTTCTTAATAGCGTTATTTAGATCCTTTGGGTCAAGACGAATACGCAAACTTCCGTTGGGTTTTCTGACAATGAAGAGAGCGTTCACCCAATCGATAGTGCCTTCTACTTTTGCAATAATTTTTTCTTCCTCTAATTATTTTCGTTTTTTCAATACTTTGTTCCTAATATTAGAAGGTACTTTCCGCGTCGCGCGACTGACGGGGATTGCATTTTCTCTTAACTCAATTTTGTACCATTTATTGATGCTTCCTGTCCGTTTAAATAATTTTTGTTTTCGCTTATCAATCTGTAGTAATTTGCGCCATTATCATCGATTGCGTTTACTCTTTGTATTAGAATGAACGCGACCAATGACAATAGTCCGAGCACCGGTTTCTTATCTGTCTTTACAGCGAAGAAGTCTAGCGTGTGTTGTTTTGAATTGACAACGCACGGCAGCTTACATCCTTACATTCCCCAGCACAGAAAGATTTTTCCCCGAATACGCTGACAGTCATCCTTGAATTTTTGATTCAGTAATTTCCAGAACCTAATTCGCATAAAGTCTGTATGGTAAAATATTTACAAGCGGACCAGTGGCCATTTTGAAATTAATTTTTTTATTTTTAAATTCCAAAGCAAATGACCATTCTAACTCTACTTTATCGACACTGATCGTATCCGCGTTTAAATATCTGTCGATTTCGCGTATCAATATGCTTACATTAATTGAATCGACGTGTTATCAATTGAGATCAATCGAACCGATATCTCGGAATGATAGTTTTAAATTAACCAACTAAAAATGAAATAAACCTTGAACGACTGTGAACCCCCCCCCCACCCGCCTCCAATGTTTTCTATGTAGTTTACGATGCTCTACAAGATGGTTGAATAAAAACTGTACCGTTCCAATAAAAAAAGTCGAGGTGACCTTCACTGTGCGTCAGCGCTTCCACTTAAATGAAAAAAAGCTGCAAGTTGAAACTTGCAAATCGCTTCCTCATAATTCAAGGCAAGCTGCAAGTTGAATCTTGCAATTTGCTTCCTCTGAATTGTAGTGAACGACGATTCCTTTATGAGGAAGCCAGAATGAGGGAGCTATGACGGCGCACTTATCTTTTGTCTGTTTTCCAATCTAGTGAAGCTTACGCCCTGTACAAGTAAAAATAGGCGAATCGCGGGCGAAACAAAACTCAAATATTTTATAGAAGAATCATTAAAAGCCTGAAACCTCTTTCGCCACTCGACAGAACACACTTCTATCCACTCACCTTTTTTTAAAATCGATTCGACCAAAATTACCATTTTTTTTGTAAAAATTACTATTCACACGCGTAAGTCGTGCTTGGAGAAAAATATTTATTTTCGTGTTTCCGCGGTCAATTTTGTCTTTGAATCAAAGTTGCTCGGAAATGGAACGCACTAGTACAGCGCGACAAACGCCGAAAGTAACACTGATCCTTCGACTATACGCAGAGCTGAGCAGTTCCGATGAAAAATGATACCGACTCGTGTAATGACTCGTAAGGTGTACCCCGCCTGGAGGCAGTCAGAGGCATTAGAGGGTTAGGGATGGTTTCGGTTCAGGCGTCGGGTCGATCCAGCTACCGTGATGGAGGACTTTTCCGTGTTGGAGATGGTATACAGTGCGAACCTGGTGGCGAAATTCGAAAGTTGGAGATGCCCGTAGGTACTAATCAGCCCCGTGCAACTCCGACTTGAAAAGTGGACCAACTGTTGAAATTGGCCGAGGCGCGGCGCTGGCTGTTCATAGGGCCGACTTTGCTATCGGAGCATAGGCGGAATTATTATAATTACGATACTCAATTTGAAATTTTGAACACACCCGTAACTGCCGGCAGCTATAATATAAAAACTATAAACTATATAAACTACAGAATTTAAATATGTGCAAGCAGTGGCCTAAATACATTATTATAAATAAATGGCATAAATACATTTTTTTAACTCACATATGTTCGACGATATATTTTTTCACAACAAAATCTTCAAAAACGATTCAAAACGATCAAAAAGAAATAAGATCACGATTTTTCCTATGCAATTGCAAGCAAACCGTCAACGATAGTCGGCCCTATGAACAGCCAGCGCCGCGCTCGGCAACTTTCAACTCTCGTGACACTTTATTTCTGTAGGCGAGCATAGGAGTACCAGGGGCCTGGTGCTAATGCAGTGCTGCCAGATTGAGGGGAAGCGAAGTTTTCGAGGTGCCCTCTCCACACGGTTGTCAGCGCAACAGCGTGTGAGGAGAGGCACTCGGCAAAAGGCGCTGCGAAAGCGTCTCAGCCAATCGCGTAACTCTGACGCTCCGCCTCTCTCACGTACGTGGCGCTCAATTTGAATCGAAGATTTCGCTTATAAAAGCCCGTTGATTCGACAAGTCACGGATTTAAAATTCTAAAATGCATGATCACTTCACTATTACTTCAAAATAATTTTCCTACTTTCATTATTCAAATTTGTCCTTGTCGAATGGACGAGTCTCATGAACCCAGAGATGATGATTGATATACCTACATACCATTCCAACCGTTAGCGAATAAACCTCGCATTACGTTTCTCTATAGAAAATGAAACTTATATTGAGGAAATAAACTGTAATGCACCATTCATTTCGTGAGGTTCATTTTCGATTTTACCGCGGGTCAATAATCGATTAGTAATAACGAACACTACCCGGTTGACAACGATCAAAGCAAAATTTTACGTGTTTCGACGTCTCGCGCGAGCCGACCTAACCGAATGACAATGCCACGATGAGCGCATCTCGCGTTTTTGCACTCGTATTCGGTAGAATATCAGCAGATATTGTGAGTGTGCGCCTGCGATCCGGACACATACTTACAATGTATGCTGGAATTGTCGTGGCCATAGCAATTCCACATCGTACCGTGATTTTAAGATTATTCCGTTAATTCATAAAATGATATAACACGTAATTTTTTTAATATTTCACTACAATATGGAGTTTTTCGACCATTTATCGATAATTAATTGCCATGACACAATGGAACTCTTGTGATAGTAATCTCGAACTCAACGATTAAATCATACAACATTCATTGAAATAATGATCCACTTATTTGCAAATAATTCTACATAAATCGTATTTTCACAAGTTTAATCTAAATCATATCTTGCCGCGCAAACGAAACCGGTCGCTAAAGGCAAAAGGCAAGTCCAGGCAAGTCGATTGGCGGATAATCAGGGTGACGCTATTGGCTACGCCTAGCTGCGGCCGCTGATCGTAGCTCAAAGCCAAGCCGCCTGGCCCGACGTGGTCTGTGGAGAGGGTAGCTAAGCTCCGCCCCTGCAGGACAAATCCTGCAAATCTGGCAGCTCTGTGCTAATGATGCTCAACCAGGCGATCTTGGGCGCTCGTCGGATTGCGCTCGCGCGCACACAGACAGCGTGAATAATCCAACCGGCAAATTACCGACGGAGTCGATCGATATTTGATATAGCTCGCGCGCACGTAAATGCTTGTGGATGACGGCTTCGGTTAGAAGAATTCTTACGCCGTTTGCGTTTCGACGGCGACAATCCAGTCGCGCGTTTCGCTTACATTGTAGCTATGTTTACAAGGCACCACCGTTACCTTCATTTAGCACCTGCTTACTTGGATTCCGTCTTTCTCATTGCATGAGGCCTACTGCAGATGTATATATATATATATATTGTAACGTTATGCTTTTTGGAGCAGGGCAGAACCGTACTCCAAAAGATAACGACGCGCAGGTTCAGGCCTGCGCGTTGATTTTGGGACAGGTGCTGAAAAATAAAATTGCTCGTTCTAAGTTGATTTTCTTATCGGTCATCGATCATTTATTCATTGATTCAATATTCGATGTCTGTTACATATCGTTTTTAATTTAGATTTGTAAATTATGCTTTGTTTGTCGGTGGCTGGGTGATTCGAGAAAAAAAAAAGATCAGCGAGCCGAAGACTAGCTTTCGATCGCCCCTATTGAATTTACTCTTTAAAATTGCACGTTATATCGGGTAGGAGGGATGGTGCAAGCTTCGGGGCAGCAGTCGTCCCGTCTCCAGGGCAGTCGCTGCGAGTCCCAGAGTTACGCAGGTTTTTGTTTCGGATGAGGGAGTGGGGATTTTATCCCTAAAAAATGGAGGAAAGTGGGAAACCTCGGGGCAGCAGTCGTCCCGTCTCCAGGACAGTCGCTGCGAGTCCTTGGCTTTCCACCAGGGGTGGGAACGTGGTCTGGGGGCAGCAGTCGTCCCGTCTCCAGGGCAGTCGCTGCGAGTCCCAGAGCCACGCAGGTACGTTAGTGGGAAGTGAAAAAATATCTAAACTATGTCGGCTGACTGACTGGCGATCGTATATTAATCCTCCTGCTCGCTGAAAAAATAAAATATTAAGTAGGGGGTTTTTTCCGGGAGAGCGATGTGGGCAGTTCCGTTCTTGTCCAGCTCCGATGGTCGTCAATCCGTTCTCGGCTTTTCTTAGCGACGAGATTCTGTCTGGCGAGGACGTGCTTCGGTCGAAATGGAAAAATTATCTTCAGAGGATTTTGGCCATTTGTTTGCTTTTAATCCTCCCCTTTTTTATTCGGAGATTGCCTAGTTATATTTGGGCATAGGTTCCCCGTTGGTCTCTGATGGCTCGGACGGTGAGTCTGAGCTAGAGCAGCCGTTTCCACTGCTCGACGAATACTGAATTCTAGCCCGTTATTTCGGCCTTTTATACCGTTTGGAGCGATCTCCCACTTGGCTGCTCCGTGACGTCAATCTTCTCTATCCTTGCTGCGCGAGGGACTCCGAGCTATCCATCACTCTCCCTCCCGTGCAGAGATGCGGAGCACGTGATTGATTCATGATCGATGCGTGCTCGATATTCCGACCGCCGAATACTTGGGTCATCGGTCAGGTGATGAGCGAGGTTTCGACGATTTTCCTTATTATCGACCATTGATCGCCGATGGGTCTCGAGCGGTATGGTCGATCTTCGCTTTTCCGACGCTCGAGTCTTATCCTTTTACCATTTTGGAAATGTTGGAGATTATCGACTCTTTATCGCCGATGTGTCTTGGGCGGTATGGTCGATCCTCGTTTTTTCGACGTTCGATTCTTTTCAGATTCGGAAGTTTTATTTTTTATATTTTTTTTTGTGTGTGGTTTGGGGTGGGCTAAATTGGGATATATATCTCAATATATATATGTCTATGTATATATATATATATATATATATATATATATATATATATATATATATATATATATATATATATATATATACTATATATTTACTGCATAATTACCGATATTTGAAAAATGTTTGACACTGTAACTGCCGATTAGTTACGAAATATTCTGTGCAGGGTTTCCCCCAAAATCGACAATGAAAATGAGTTGAAGGAATCAAGTAAAACCTTGAACACGCTACTGGGAAGTAATCAAGATGTCAGGGCGACGAAGAAAATATTATTCGGGATTCAATTCATAAATCTTCATTAAGTTTTAATGTCACAGCTTGATTCTATGATTATTACATGTTGACAATCTATACATCCATACCCACACCGCACACATATTATACGCCACACCCATATCTATATAGACTAGGACCGCTGACTCATTTGGTTCCGTAATACGCCATACGCTTTCGACTAAGATTCAACACACCGTTTTGAAACTAGGAGTTGACCGAGCCACCTAATTAACTTTAGCGACTCACGTGCGACAAGTTAAATTAACACACTACAACAAACGACACTCAAATTCAGCACGATTGACTTTATCAACTCATGTGCAATACGAAATATTTATATTACGATTTTTGAACTAGCGCAGTTGCCCTCGACAACTCTGGTGCGACAAGTTAAATTAACAAACGACACTCAAAGTTAGCACGATTGACTTTATCGACTCGTGCGCAATAAGAAATATTTATATGACGATTGCGACAAGTTAAATTAACAAACGACACTCAAATTTAGCACGATTGACTTTATCAACTCGTGTGCAATAAGAAATATTTATATGACGATTTTTGAGCTAGCGCCGTTGCCTTCGACAACTCTGGTGCAACAAGTTGAATTGACAAACGACACTCAAATTTAGCACGATTGACTTTATCAACTCGTGTGCAATAAGAAATATTTCTATGACGATTTTTGAACTAGCGCCGTTGCCTTCGACAACTCTGGTGCGACAAGTTAAATTGACAAACGACACTCAAATTTAGCACGATTGACTTTATCAACTCGTGCGCAATAAGAAATATTTATATGACGATTTCTGAACTAGCGCAGTTGCCTTCGACGACTCTGGTGCGACAAGCATTCATGATTTTACGTTCATAACTCGCGCAATATTAACGCACAACGCTCATACTCGAGCACGATTAACACCCAACGTTCAAACTAGCGCAGTATTTACGCACAACGCTCATAATAGCGCATGATTAACACACAACGTTCGATCTAGCGCAGTATTTACGCACAACGCTCATAATAGCGCATGATTAACACACAACGTTCGCACGAGCGCAATATTAACGCACAACATTCGCACTAGCGCAATATTAAGGGGACTAGGCAGCGAGAATAGGCCAAAAATGCGATAAACTTCAAATGGCATTTGTAAAGAAACGAATCAACGTACATAAATTTCCTTTTTTGCAATGTTTCTATTGACATTTCGGCTATTAAATTAGCAGGTCGCCACTTGAAAAATATGAATATTCAAAGGAGATACGGGGTGATAAAGATAACGACGCGTTTCACGCATTAGTTCAGCTTAACCACGATTCCGGGTGGCCGATTCAAGTTTCGTCGAATTTTCAAACGCCATTCTCTTTGGAACATGTTCCTCTACCAAGTGAACCAAAAATTTTTGAAAAACCATGAAAATTACGGAAATGGGGGCGAAAATTCGAAAAAAATCGAAAAACGGGCAAAATTTGTTGACATTTGTTGTAATAACAATAATAAAAAATTAATTTCTTCCCATTAAGTTTGGTTCACTTGGTAGAGAACATTTATAGCTTTATTTTGGAAAAAAAACAACGTGATATCTTTAACCGTTCTCGAGTTATCGTGGTTAAGCTAGCGTTTATTTCGAAAAATGCTGTTCCGAGATAAACGCGTTTAAAGTTTTGGCGCCTATACGGACTCCGTGCTCGGCTAGGCGCGGCGCGCCAGCCGTGTACGGAGTGTTTTTTCTCTCCTGAGCTCAATCTTGCGAATTTTTTTGTCTGCTTTGTACCAGAATATTCGGAAGAGATTGTAGTAACAGAATATGACAAAAAATAAAAATGAAAAAATTCGAATTTTCTCGCTGCCTAGTCCCCTTAACGCACAACGTTCACACTAGCGCCATATTAACACACAACGCTCAGACTTATCTGACATTCTTGACGACGGTGATTTAACCTCCTACAAGGGAGCCGAATACAAAGCTCTTCGCCGCAAAGTCCATGTTACAATATAGTTCTTCGTCTCGTGGAAAATCGACGAGGTTAGGTACATCAAGTGGAAAATAGCCTAAACCTAGGCAAAAGGGCCCAGTCGCCGTCCGAATACCAAACATATCCGCACCGGTTTTTTCCGTTCCAATCCCACCACGCGCCGTACCTCGTGCCACTCAGTACAGAGTCATCATCGCAGGGATGGATGCCGATTACATTCAATTAAATTATCACCTCATTATAAAGATGGAAGCACGTCTCGACAGGAAAGAATGGTAACAACGACTGGGCTGATGATCAGTGCTGCCAGATTGAGGGGAAGCGAAGTTTTCGAGGTGCCCTCTCCACACGGTTGTCAGCGCAACAGCGTGTGAGGAGAGGCACTCGGCAAAAGGCGCTGCGAAAGCGTCTTAGCCAATCGCGTAACTCTGACGCTCCGCCTCTCTCACGTACGTGGCGCTCAATTTGAATCGAAGATTTCGCTTATAAAAGCCCGTTGATTCGACAAGTCACGGATTTAAAATTCTAAAATGCATGATCACTTCACTATTACTTCAAAACAATTTTCCTACTTTCATTATTCAAATTTGTCCTTGTCGAATGGACGAGTCTCATGAACCTAGAGATGATGATTGATATACCTACATACCATTGCAACCGTTAGCGAATAAACGTCGCATTACGTTTCTCTATAGAAAATGATACTTATATTAAGGAAATAAACTGTAATACACCATTAATTTCGTGAGGTTCATTTTCGATTTTACCGCGGGTCAATAATCGATTAGTAATAACGAACACTACCCGGTTGACAACGATTAAAGCAAAATTTTACGTGTTTCGACGTCTCGCGCGAGCCGACCTAACCGAATGACAATGCCACGATGAGCGCATCTCGCGTTTTTGCACTCGTATTCGGTAGAATATCAGCAGATATTGTGAGTGTGCGCCTGCGATCCGGACACATACTTACAATGTATGCTGGAATTGTCGTGGCCATAGCAATTCCACATCGTACCGTGATTTTAAGATTATTCCGTTAATTCATAAAATGATATAACACGTAATTTTTTTAATATTTCACTACAATATGGAGTTTTCCGTCCATTTATCGATAATTAATTGCCATGACACAATGGAACTCTTGTGATAGTAATCTCGAACTCAACGATTAAATCATACAACATTTATTGAAATAATGATCCACTTATTTGCAAATAATTCTACATAAATCGTATTTTCACAAGTTTAATCTAAATCATATCTCGCCGCGCAAACGAAACCGGTCGCTAAAGGCAAAAGGCAAGTCCAGGCAAGTCGATTGGCGGATGATCAGGGTGACGCTATTGGCTACGCCTAGCTGCGGCCGCTGATCGTAGCTCAAAGCCAAGCCGCCTGGCCCGACGTGGTCTGTGGAGAGGGTAGCTAAGCTCCGCCCCTGCAGGACAAATCCTGCAAATCTGGCAGCTCTGCTGATGATACAGCGCGTGGTGTGCACATCGCCGAAGATACATATCACCTAGATGGGTGACTCTCGTGCAGTTGTTGAGCAGGCGCGCCCCGCGGGCATTCCCCAAACGAGCGTGATCGAGAGTAGTTGTCTCCCCTAACTATTGCTGCCGCTATTGCTCACGAAGCACGGGCGGCGCCACGTCCGAGGTAACCGGACTGGCCGGTTACAACATGTCAAGTTGCGGTCGCATGAAATACAGCGCGAAACACGAGCACTAATCCGTTGGCCGCGATGTCGACCTGTGTGAACATATAGATGAATAACCTCAAACGAAGTGTCAGAAAGTTATAAACTCTTCCTGTCACATTCGCATCTCCCGCCTTTGGTCAGATCATGCGCAGAGCGAGCCCATCAGAACGCTACGTTAATTACCAGCCCGAGCCAGTCTCAACGCACATACGTCTGCTATCTCGGCGTAGAAAGCCGAGTTGTCCCGAGCATTTCCGATTAACCCGTGCTCGCCCTCGTATGCATTCCCATCGAAACACGATTTTGCGGAATCTCGCCGGCAGCTGTTCGGATGGTGCGGAGATTCGGCAACCATGAGATCACATTGTCGCCAAATCTCCGCGATATGATATAACGGTTCATGACTCAGAGATGATGTGTATATATATATATTGTAACGCGAAATAATTTCGATTGAAAATTAAACAAATCACTCCCGCTACTCTCGCCGCGACGACACCGGCAAGTCCACGGTCGTTATAGGGAAACTAGGAAATTTACTAATTAAATTGTTTTTTTTATTTTTTTTCATGTCTAATTGTAATCGTCTCGAGCGGGACGATTTGTCCACGCCCGTATATATTCCTCGGGAGGCCCCGAATGCGCGACCGCGAAAGGAGAAAGAGAGAGAGAGGGAGAGTTGCTCGCCCGCCAGCGCCGTCAGTACCCCTCAACACGACGTTCCGCGGGGGAAAACTTCTCCGCCGTGAAGACGTTACGGATTGCGGATAATGTATGCGAGGACCCGCGAAGATAGGGGTTACAGGGGGGGCCAGAGTTGGTCGCCTGTTACCCCTCCTGACCGCGTAACCTAAGCGGGTAGGGGTATGAGGCACGAGCCACCGGTTACCGAAAAATTCGGGGCTGTACCGGGAGAGTCGTTGCGACGAGTAGTTATCGGGAGAGAGAGAGAGTATGGAATACCGTACCGGAGAGAACGTTGTGGAGGGGGAAGAAAAGTTTTCCGAAGAAAGTCGTAAAGAAAGAACGAATAAATAGAGGGAAGATGAGTGAAAAAAAGGAAAAGTCGATCGGTTGTGCGGGTGAGTCTCGTGCACTTGCAGTTCCCGCCTCGGGACGAATTTTCTTAAAATTATTGTCTTTTTTTTATTGTTACCGTTGCGACGACCGTTCGACCGTGTGGTTGAACGTACCGAGAATTTCCGCGGACGCGTGGGCTTGTCGGTTATGAAACTTCCCGTACAGTCAATTTAACATCACGTATTACCGTTTCTTTTTGTGTTAAGTGAGTCGAGTCGATGGGGTTTGCTCGCGTATTAATTATTTTGTGAGTCCGTCACCGAATTGGTCGAGGATCACGTTTTCTTTTATTTTCGTGAATTCAACGTTATATTAATTATTTTGTGAGTCCGTCACCGAATTGGTCGGGGATCACGTTTTTGTAAATTCTCTTTGCTTATTAATAATTTTGTGACGCTGGCACCGAATTGGTTGAGGATCACGTTTTCTTTGTAAATTCCTTTTTTTTTCTGCAAACTCCATTGGCATTCGACTTTCGCGACGCCGGCACCGAATTGGTTGAGGATCGCGCACTTTTACCATAAATTAATTGGTGTATGATTACGAGATTTCCGGGATTGCGCGGGGAAGACGGACGGTCCGCGTGCATGTGTGTGTGTGGAACGCGTGGAAATTATTTATTTATTTATTTGTTATTTGTAATTCGTTTGACGCGGTGGATTGAGGAGCCGCAATCGGTGGGAGAATGAGTGTCGCGGTTTTCTTTGTATTTTGAAGTGAATACTTCTTAAACGACACAGGATCGGCTCGCCAGCCGGCGCGTTGTAGGACGGGACAAGAGAATGAAGGAATGAAAGAAGAGAGAGAGGGGGCGAGCATGATGCGTAAGCTGTGGGTATGCGAGTGAGAGCGAGCGAGTCAATGCAGAGAGGGGGCAGGATCGCGTGCCTCGTCATCGGCAGTATACCTGGAGTATACGTGCGATAGTACGGACAGACCTCGTGCGAGAGAGATAGCGCCATGGGCGCTCGCGGCGGAGCGAGAGAGAACGTGGATCTTAAGAGGATCCCGAACGTTTGGGCCACCTTCTCTCTCGCTCCGCCGCGAGCGCCCATGGCGCTATCTCTCTCGCACTTGTTGCGGCCGCGAAACGTTTGGGATCCTCTCAAACCTCTCAAATGGCGGGTAAGGGCTGGAGCGAAAGAAAAAACACTTTTTTCATAAATAAATAAATAGAGATAATTCATTCAAACCTTTTACCCATCATTAAGTATCATTTCGATAACATTCTGTGATTGTTTTATGCGAAAATATCGAAGAACAAGCCGGTGACAAAGCTTTTCCAACAATGTCTTTGGATAAAAACTATTTGCGGTAATAACTGTATCTCAGCTGAAAATTATCTCAAATCAACGATCATCTAAATTTAGTCGAAGTATCATCAAATCCTCCCCTTTACGGTCTCTGATTTTTTTTTCATTCTTAAATTTTCGGTGGTCATTTAAAGTGAAAATTTCGTGGTCATTTTTCATAAAAAATAGCAGTTCTAACTTTCGATAACCACCAACAATTGGAAAATTAAAAAATAATAATCAGAGAACGTAGGGGGGAGGATTTCATGATATTTTGACTACATTTAAATGGTCTTTGATTTTAGATAATTTTCAGCTGAGATATAGTCAACACTGCAAATCGTTTTTTTTCCAAGGACGTTTTTGGAAAAGCTTTGTCACCGGCTTGTTCGTCGATATTTTCTTATTAAAAAATTACAGGATGTTATCGAAATAATACTTAATATTGTTCAAAAGATTTGGGTAAATTTGCTCTATCCATATTTATGAAAAAAGACGTCTACCCTCCAGCCCTTATGCCCCCCCCCCCCCTCCCGTTAATAAATAAAAAACATTTTTGGAAAACACAAATATCAACGTGCAGGCTACTTTCGACTTCCTTGTTAATTCATAATTCGATCACTGACTCTTGATCTCCTCCCCTTCTCTCTCTCTTTCTCTTTCTCTTTTCCTCTCCTCCCCTTCTCTCTCTATTACTCTTTCTCTCTGGAATCATCGGCAGAAATAATTTACCGCGCTAGCGAAATGCATACAAGTATTCACTTCCATCGTGTGTGATTCCCACACACTCAATTTTTTTTGTTAATTCCGTTTTCGGAAGAGTAAGAGTGAGTGAGAGAGTGTGGGGGCCGTCCGACTTGTACCGCGGGCGCGAGCGAGAGCGTGTGTGTGTGAGAGAGAGAGCGTGTGTGCGTGAGAGAGAGTGAGAGTGTGTGAGAGTGAGTGCGAGCGAGTATAATTATTCATTATCGTTGTTTTCTTTTATTTTATTTTGTGATATTCTTTTTTTTTCTTTTTTTGTAAAATAAAACTAATCCCGGCCGGAGTGTGGCCCGGGAGAGGTTGATCATTGGGGACATATTCTACCGGGACTTTGCTCTTCCCGGTGGACAATTAAAAATCGACGTTAAACTCGAACATCTATTCTTTTTTTGTTTATTATTCATTTAATTAATCCACACGACGACCTACGAACCCCGCCACTCTATCGAGAGCAAAGCTGCGGTTAGTCGGGAAACCCACCTCGACTCCTCAATATTTTCTCCGGTGCACATGCACCTGGCGCCCATGAAAATAAAAGGGGAAAATATTGAGGGGTTTTAGCTTTGTCATCGGGAGAACGAGAATCCCGTTACAATATATATTGTAACGCTTATTTTGAGCGTTACAATGATGCCTCTGAATATCCGGCTTTTTTGGCTACTTCCCCGACTCCCTCGGCCGATATCGAGCACGTTCGTCAGGGCAATGCGAGATTTTAAGAAATATTATCCATAATCTTTTTTTATATATTTTTTTTATGTAACGGGAGGACAACACGAGGAATAAGGAGACCATTGGCGCAGAATAAACCAATGGGCATGATTCCCGGCCAATTTATTCCTCGTCGAGAACCAATCAAAGAACGAAGATTCGAAGTTGCCAATATTCCCCGACGGACCGGATAATCGAGGATGAGCACAACGGCGAGGACTCGTGATCGATATAGTAATAGTCACGGGGGTAATTAAATGCGAATTTTGAACGGTAGGCGACAGCAGCTCCCGGACTTCGAAAATATTTGAGAAAAAGAGTGGGGGGCAAGTAGCCGGTCCGCGTAACGCGAGAAGTCGTTACGGGGCATTCTTCGCGAATCGTTGGTCCCCGCAAGTTAATTTGCATTCTTCGCGAATCGTTGGTCCCCGCAAGTTAATTTGCATTCTTCGCGAATCGTTGGTCCCCGCAAGTTGATTTTTGATCTTCGCGAATCGTTAGTCCCGGCGACTTAGTTTTTGGTTTTGTACGAGAGTATCCGGTTTGAAAGCAACGAGTCCCGGAAATAAACCCAGGAACCAGGCCAACGAAGCCCATTGGAAAATCAGGGTAAGATCTTTCCCGTGGCAACGCCGTTCGGTCATTATTTTTCGTGGTTCACAATTTCCATTACCGGATCACGCAAGTTTCGTTTTGGTTTTTGGTGCGTGTCTCTCTCTAGTTTTTGTATCCGATCGCCGGGGTTACGTCGTGTGTGACTTGTAAAGCGCGTGCGATATTTGCGATATCATAAGATAGTAGGGTCCCTCGAGAAAGAAACAATTCGCGTTTTAGTTCCGCGTTCGCGAAGTAGTTTGTTCTTTATGTGTTTTTTTTGTATGCTTTTTTTTGAACGTTTCGAATAGGGAATCGGCGCTGCGGACAGAGTAGTGGCGCGCGATTATAGTAGGGAAATTGTCATTTGTCGTCCATGAAAATCGCGAGGTGAATTATTTTATTTTTGTATTTTTTTTTTGTGAAAATAAATTCGCCGTGAAAATTCCCTGAAATTTGGTAGTGTTCATGTGTGTGTGCAATAATTTTCATTTGTTTCGATCTCACTCAAATCCCCGAAAAAAATCACATTTTCCCGAACCGCCCCTCTACCCGTGTGATGGCTGCGGTCTAGTCGAGCAAACCCCCACACGTCTCTCCAATACGCTATAAGCGTGGCTGGCGCCCAAATATTTTTTATTAAATATCAAATATACCGGCCGAGGAGGCGTTTTTGTATACGTCCCGGAAAAAGACGTTACAATATATATATATATATATATATATATATATATATATATATTGTGACGTATTTTTTTGTAGCCAAACGATAACGGTCGAGAGCTTACGAAAACCCCACAATCTCGTCCACACGTCACCTTCGGCCACGCACCTCCGTTCCTGCACCCGCGCTTCCGGTGGGCGCCAGCCAATTTTTGTATCGCCGGTCTAAACTGGGAGTCGAGTGGGACCTGGCTCGACTCCACTAACCCGCGATGCGGATCCTGGGACCTACGGATCCGCACGCTAACGATAACCGTCAATCCTTTTGGTCGCGAAGGATTGACAAAACGCAACCGGGTGCAGTCACGGAGCCGCGTGGTTGCGGAAATGCTCGGCCGCTCAGGCTGTGGGTTGTGGTAGAGGGGTCGTGATCCTTTCTGGCCGATGAATAATTAATTCTCATCCTCAACCGCGAAAACCATAATTTTCAGAATTAATTTCTGAAACATCGGTAACACTCAACTAATTTTTATTAGTGAGTTACGAGAGCCAATCGTACGCAAGCCCACACGCAAGCGTGCGGGGAGCGCGACAATCCGAAAACATCACGGGAACTAGCTCTACACCTCGCGTGAGCGAGAGAGAGACACAACATCGATATCTATCCGCACGCCCCACCCATCGCTTGCGCGCCAGCGATGGTGGGAGAGGCGTTCGGGAGCTGTGCTCGAGCCGAAGGCCCAAGACAGACTGACTAGCGAAATCTCGATCAACGATATTCGCGTAATCGTTCGATAACTGTTCGATAACCGCAGCCCTCTCTCTCGGGTTACCTCCGAACCATATACGAGACCATAATGCCAAAATATGCCGGTATCCTTGTGAGGTCGCTCAGGATCGCATCCCCTGGTGCATCACGCGAGAACAGGGCACTTTCTCCACAAACAAAACATACACAGCACAAGGGGTCCCACCCTTGCCCGGAACCAAAAACCTCCGCCCGTTCTCCAGCGTGACGCACTCTTTTTATGGGGCGCAGGCATTGCAGCCCGACCTCCACGAATCCCTGAGCGAACCTCGTCGGGCGCACTCCACTGCCGGGTAGCTCATTTCCTCGAGCGTCACTCCGCACGACAGTGTCGTGCGGTCCGAACCCAAACACATTCACACACACACGCAAACGCAACCAATCATATCACAGTAACACTCATGACGAGACCCATCGGAATCCGAAATCTGTTCGATAACTGTGAGTTCTTTGGAGGGTAACCGAGAGAGAGAGACGGAACACGCAACCGCAACGGTCACATCGGTACAAACGAGATCCTTGTGACCGTGATTCAAAAAATCACGTCACAATATATATATATATATATATATATATTGTAACGTGGTGCTTTTTCGGGCACCCCGTTACCGTGTTATCGCTACCCATGCGAGAGTTGTCGAACCTCCACCTCCGATCTTCCCCCTCCGGATGTCGAACGAAACGGTCGTTAGTAACAAGATTGTAGTTATGTTAAGGATAGGATTTAATGTAGGGTTTTGTTGTTGTTTTTTTTCTTTATTTCGGCGAGTCTCGGGCCACTGTTGCTGCGATGCCACACCGAGGGACAGGAGCCAGCAATTTTTCACGCCAAGCAGCCAACGCGTCGCCCCTAGCTCACCAGGGACCGACGTTAGCCCCCCGGGGGGATGAGGACCCCTGGGTGGCTTGCAGTCAGCCTCATCGTTTGTCGGAGGGATGCCGCAAGCGATTGGGACTCACGGTCGCATCCCTCGGCCGGAGTACCCTTGTTTTGGAGCGTAGGAGTGCAGTGGGGCTAGGATTTGGGAGTCCCACACACTGCCGTACGCCGCCGAGTTGTCGTATAGTCGACGCGGCGCTCGGTTAATTATCGGTGAGCAAGTCATTATCCCGGAGCAGCCCCTGGACCACCGGAAGGTTCATTCACAACAACGAACCTGGGACCCACTTCCGGAGCCAGGGCGTTGGCAATCCGACGCCATCGTCCAATTCGGTCGGAGTCAACGCGGGCCGGGTGCAGTCGCACCGCAGGCTGAGGCGGAAACATTTTCTCGCCGACAACGCTGTGGGAAGGAAAGCATCGGCACAAGTTCCATCTATCCAGGCGGCCGATCGTCCGCCGATACGAGCGAGACCACAAATTCTCTATAGCAGCGCTGTCGGTATTTTATAAGTCAGTCAGCGGGTTGCGAGGTGTTGCGATATGGTTGGTTTCCATGCCCGCCGGGAGATAGCAGCGGTATTCGCGAACAATTTGGCGATTCGGAGTGGGGATCAGTCAACCGAGACCCCGAGCGAAGCACTCCGAGTCGCTCTCTTCTCGTCTGTCGCTCATCGGAGGTGGATCGTTCTTGTCATCGCTTCGAGACACCATACCCCCCGAAAAGGTCGTGGACATCGGCGAGACCAGTACCAGTGATGCCGTGAGTACGCAACCGAGGCTTAGTCGATCAAAAATTAACTTCATAGAAAATTTGAGATTCAATGAGATTGTCGTATCGTAGTGGTAAGTTGTCGACTCTGTCCCATAATAATTTGTACCGTCGAGTAAACGACTCCGCGTGGGCGGACGTGGGGTCGCCGTCGTAGACGGGGGCTGAGCACGTGGCGAAACACCGGGTTATCGTTAACTTCCCGTTAAAGCCGCAGAAATCGTCGAAAATACCACCAAAAATTAGTTGTCGAAACTACTTTCGCAACTCCGTTATCGAGCTTGATCCGAAATTCGATCATTGTATGTGCCGTATCGACGCGAAAAATCTGTTGGCCGAGAGTTAATTATCTCGAGGGAGAAGACCCTACCCGTACGACGTAGGGAGAGCTGTCGACACTAGACGTGCCCGATGGGATGTCTGAAATAGCGTTATCGAAAAATCTCGAGCATTAAATTCCTTAGAGGCCGGCGGGTCATAGTAAATACAAAAATTAAATTGTAGAGTCAGTAGAATAATTGTTCATCCCGAACGAACACATTGTAGAGTCAGAAGAATAATCGTTAAGCCGAATAATAAATCGTAGAGTCGATCATACCTTTGTAAACAAAAATCGTGCAAATTAGAATCATTACCGAGAATTTAAATTATTTAGAATTATCGTTGAAGCCGGACTACGAACCACGTGTCGTCGAGAATTTGCACGCAGCCGTGATCCGGAGGTGCGCTGGACAGACGAGAGGGGCCATTCCCGGGGAGCGAGATTTCGTGAGAGAGAAAGAGTTGTCGTTCCGCCGGTTGTTAGTTAGTTTTAGGGTAAATTATCGTGTCGTATAACATTGTCGGAAGTGTAAATGGACTGGTTGTAGTTAGTTATAAAATAAGAATTGGACCGTGGTGCCGCCCAGCCCGTTTTGTGGGTGAGTGCGTGAAAAAGTAAATGGTTATTGCCCTGGGCAACGTGCGTTAGTAAGATCGTTCTTTCCCTCGTGTCGATCGTGTCGGAAAAGTCTTCGCCTCGAGTCCGACGTTTGGTGTTACTAGCGTAGACCGAGGGGACAACAGAGACGTCTGTGGAACTAGGAGTGAGATGAACATGTGAGAGAGTTATCTGCATGGATGAATAATTGTAAGCGTGACGTCTAGTAAAATATTGTAGTGAAATCTCGTTGTAAACCACGAACGCGGGTGACCGAACCTCCCGACTCATAATAATTGTTGTTGTATTATTTATTTCCGCCTCGATCACCGGGGCTACTACTTGTAATTCGGTCACTGTAAATTGAAATTTCATCGTTGTCGGAAGTCATATCGACAACGAATAAATCACCTTATTCAAACATATTATTGTATGGTCATTGTCTGTGCCTCATCTCGGCCCACGCCCCTCTATCCAGAGTAAGGCTGAGCTAGTGGGTTTCGTCCCGCATCGTCTCCTCGTTGTCGCCCCGAGAAAAATTAGTCGGACCCGGGTAACACCGGGAATTGTTTGTCAGGGTCTTCCTTTGGCGGCTGGCGCCCAGGGTAGACAGCGGAGGGGCGGCGAAGGTCCGCGGGGGTAAAAGCCCGTGTTACAATATATATCCACATATACATTGTGACGTTGCCACTGGGAAAGGGGGGGGGTAAATCAAGTGAAATTTTGGCCCACTTCGGGCACCATTTATCACGCTGTCTTTTGGGAACAAAAAGGGGGGTGGATATTTACAGGGAGTTGGGCGCCAGTTACTCAGACGGGAGCAACACCGTTAATAATAAAAAAAATAAGAGAAATAAAAAAATATAAAAAAAATTAAAACCAATCAACGCGTCTCGGGACGGCTAACTGCCGGAGAACACGGGGATCTGTCAGGGAGTGGAGGGGACAACCCTGCTTCCGGCTCTTACACTGGTAGCCTCGACACTCGAAATACAGGAAGGGGGGGGAGGGAGTATGAAACGAATAAGGCGAAATAACATTTTTTTTAAAGTCTTAATTTTTAATAATGAAAATTCATGAAACAAAATAATTACGGGTTTTCACATGTCTCATAATTCCAGGGGGCCGGGGGGGAAATCTCGTTTACCGGATGAGGCTGGGTCGGAGTGGGAGAGGGGGGGATGACGCAATTTTGCCAGGGACTGTACCGGGAAGGACGGTCTACTCACACTCGGGGGTAATGTTCTGCCCAACGGCACCTCAACCCTTATGAGGTCCGTTGGGTTCTCGTACGGGGAAATCGGCGGATAAATCTTAATAAGTACTCCGGTCTCTGCCGGTCCATACTCACATTCACTCACTCCGAAAAACCCGATGTAGGTCTAGGGTACCCCGGGGCGCATTAATTGCGCCTCGTGGTGTTAAATATGTCCTACAGCGAGACTGCCCGTAGTTCACAAAGGAACCAAGAAAAGCGTGGTTAGGTTTAATAAGATTTATTTCGTGGCTTACACAACGCTGGTACGGGCAAGACTGACTACGCTCCTGCCTAGCTGATGCCGGCGGGAAGGCTACGCTATCCCCACTCCGGATGGTAGGGAGGGGGAAGGATAGAGAGAGAGAACGATATGAACGTCCCCACAGGACTCCCCCCTAAGTGATGGCGCAAACATAAAAATTTGTAGCTTAACTAATTAACATTTTTGATAAATTTCAGCGACGATAGATAACATTTTTTTTATATTCGCTTTTGAGTAATCCTTTTTATAACGACGATGTATGGGTAAATCGTAACGCTTTTTATATGATATTTACGAAAACTAAAGTTCAAACTTATTTTGAATCTCTATAACTTTTCGATGTCTCTTTGAGACGGTTTAAACGTACATAAAAGAAATAATATGTGGTGATACACAACAAGAGGAACATCAATTTCACTTATATCTAATGATCACGAGCGGTTTATGTCTTAACCATTTAATTTTTGGTATTCGCAGCAAACGAGACTTTTTTTCGAGAGTAAGTCCTAAGTTGCTTTGGTCGAACGAGAGACTCGCTATTCGACTTGGCGGCGTTCTCGGGAGGACCCCCGCAAAGATCGTCCGGAACAAAATACGCTGGCTTGAGTAATTCTACCGATACATTTTTTAATGTGCCGTTGATTTCCAGCGAAAACACGCGGTCAGAGATACGCTCTACGATTTTGAAAGGCCCCGTGTATGGGCGTTCCAAAGATTTTTTTGTCGCCATATTGCGCAGAAACGCGTGCGTGCAGGTATTTAAATCTTTGAAGAAAAATGCGCGCTGTTTATAATTATGCGATACAGGAACGGGGCGAACTTGGCGCATTATTTCGCGGAATTCCTCGAGAAAGACATTGGGATCCGGGGTAAAATCATCCGTAAGGAAGAATTCTCCCGGGATTCGTAACGTTGTGCCGTACAAGAATTCGGCTGGAGACGCGTTCGTGGCGGTTCTAACTTGGGTACGCAGACCCAAAAGTACAGTCGATAATACTTTCGTCCACTCTGGATTAGCGTGGCACATGATAGCTGCCTTTAAGACGCGATGCCAACGTTCAATCAAGGCATTCGCGGCGGGGTGATACGCGGTAGTACGAACGCGTTTGCAACCGACTAATGCGAGTAACGCTTGGAATAAACGAGATTCAAATTGCGATCCTTGATCGCTCGTAAGAATACTCGGTGACCCGAAACGGGAAATCCAAGAATCGTAAAAGGCTCTCGCGACCGACTGCGCAGTGATGTCCCTCAACGGGGCAGCTTCGACCCAGCGCGAGAATCGATCGATCATCGTGAGGCAAAATGAGTAGCCGTCCGAGACAGGTAGCGGTCCGATAATGTCTATATGTACGTGGTCGAAACGACCGTCAGGAGCCACAAACTGACTGGGAATGAGCTTAACGTGACGTGAGATTTTTGATTGTTGGCAACCTAAGCAATTTTTGCACCATTTCGCGATGTCGCGATTCATATTTGGCCAGACATAGCGTTGCCTGATAGTTTGATGCGTTACTCTCGCACTGGGATGAGCCGGCCGATGAAAGACATCAAATACCGCTTCGCGAAGACTTGCAGGGACGTAGGGGCGAATTGCTTCCCCAGTCATCTCGCAATAAATCGACGTATGTGCCGGACCCCATTGAATTTTTTTCATAGAAAGCGGGAAATCGGGAGATTCGCGAATTTTTTTTAGCTCCTCGTCCTTTTCCTGATGTTCGGCGAGCTCGAGAAGACTGAATTCGACCGGTAATCGGATAGATTCGATACGCGATAGAGAGTCCGCGACGACGTTGTCAACTCCCGAAACAAACTCGATCCGAGTCGTGAATTGCGCGATAAATGATAATTGACGCGATTGCCGCGGAGACGCTTTGTCCGAACGTTGCATGAGTGCGTATATGAGCGGTTTATGATCGGTAATGATCTTGAAATCCCGGCCCTCGACAAAATGACGGAAATGTTTGATTGCCTCGTAAATGGCGGTTAATTCGCGATCGTAAGTGCTGTAATTAATCTGGGCCGGAGATAATTTCTTTGAGAAAAAGGCCAGAGGTTCCCACGAGTTTGAGGACGACTGTTCGAGGACAGCGCCGAGAGCGAAATCGGAAGCGTCGCAAACCATGCGTAGTTCCGCGTCTGAGCGCGGGTGAGCTAGGAGGGCTGCGTCGACGAGATCATTTTTACTTTGAACGAACGCGTTCTCGGCTTCTTCAGACCATACGATTTCGCGTTTATCGTTTTTCTTTGATTCGTGTAAATATTTGTTAAGCGGCGCGTGAGTTGATGCGACGCGAGGAAGATGATGACGGTAAAAATTTACCATACCTAAAAATCTTCTAAGCTCGGCTATTGTCCGAGGCTTGGGAAAGTTTGCGATGGCGTCGACTTTTTCGTGCGTGGGCCGGATGCCTTTGCTATTCACAAGATAACCGAGAAATTCTAATTCGGCCGCGAAAAATTTGCATTTGTCTACATTTAGACGTAGATGGAATTCGCGTAAGCGACCAAAAACGGTACGTAAATGCTCGGTATGTTCCTCGAGAGACGACGATGCGACAAGTACACTACCGCTCAGAATTATCAGGACACTAACCACGCGCGCCGCCAGGAATCACTCCTGTCTTTGAACGACGACAACTCCGCGAGAAAAAATGCTAAATTTTTTTTTCTTTCACCGTCAGAAAGCTTATGAAATTCTGATCCAAATGATCTCCATCCGATACTCTTGCCACAATTGAGTCCCGAGATTGAAGATGAAAATCATTAAAAGAAAATTTCGATTTTTGCGAAATTTTCTTCGTCGATTTCAACTCGCTGCCAAACCTAGAAAAAAATTTTCACACATCTACAATTTAGTATCGGTAATCGCTGATATGTTACCATCAATTTAAGCACAAAAAATATAAAAAATCTCAACGTGTTCTTGAGTAATTAAGAAATGAGTACAGGCATGCATTATTCGCCGGCGAGCCAACGATCGCGCTAGTCGGCGGTTGCGGCTACCGTCTCGTCCGTGAAGCCAGGACCGTAACGGGCCATGAGCACAGAGGGCGCTTGAGTAAGGCGCAGTTTCGTCCATACATTTTCGTTTCGATGTTTTCTTCAATTAGTTTTGAGCTGCATTTGATAGTTTTCAGCGAAAAAATCGAAAGTAAATATCGAAACGAAAATGTACGGACGAAACTGCGCCTCACTCAAGCGCCCTCTGTGCTCATGGCCCGTTTCGGTCCTGGCTTCACGGACGAGACCGTAGCCGCGGCCGCCGACTCGCGCGATCGTTGGCTCGCCGGCGAATAATGCATGCCTGTACTCTTTTTTTAATTACTCAAGAACCCGTTGAGATTTTTCATATTTTTTGGGCTTAAAATGAAGGTAAGATATCAGCGATTACCGATACTAAATTGTGGATATGTGAAAATTTTTTTCTAGGTTTGGCAGCGAGTTGAAATCGACGAAGAAAATTTCGCAAAATCGAAATTTTCTTTTAATGATTTTCATATTCAATCTCGGGACTCACTTGTGGCAATAGTATCGGATGGAGATCATTTGAATCAGAATTTCATAAGCTTTCTAACGGTGAAAGAAAAAAAAAATTAACATTTTTTTTCGCGGAGTTGTTGTCGTTCAAAGACAGGAGTGATTCCTGGTGGCACGCGTGGTTAGTGTCCTGATAATTCTGAGCGGTAGTGTATGTCGTCGATATAAACAAAAACGAAGTCTAGATCCCCGAGAGCTCGATTAATATATCTTTGAAAAGATTGACTCGCGTTTCGTAGACCGAATGTCATAAATTTGAATTCGAACGATAATCGCCGCATACACGCCATTCTCCGTTCTTTTTCAAAACGAGATGAATAGGGCTAGCCCATGGACTCGATGATGGTTGACACACCCCAGACTCTACTAGGTGTTGAAATTCTCGTTTAGCGATTGCTAATTTATCGGCTGTTAAACGGCGCGCGCGCTCCTTGATCGGAGGACCGGAAGTGAGGATATGATGGAAAACATCGAGTTGCGGAGATGGAAGTGCTTGCGATAATCCGGTAATTTCGGGAAATTCCGACAAAAGCTCTGCACCCCGAGACGCAGGGTTAATCAGGCTAATAGAATTCCATTTGACGTGTTTTAAAATGCCGCAGACCGACAGATTTGTTAGCGAGTCAATGAGACGTTTCCCAAATAAATCGACTAAAAGTCTGTTCTTTCTTAGTAAATCCGCGCCAATTATTGCGTACGGGACTGCAGCGATGCAAAAATTCCACGAGATGACGCGACGTAAACCAAAGTTTAATGTACGAAACGATTCGCCAAACGTGTCGATGCGCGTATCGTTCGCCGCAAACAGCTTGAGCTCGGTTGGCCGCGTATGTACTTTTGGATCCGCGGGTAACAACGAGATGTCCGCGCCTGTATCGATTAAAAACAATATACCCGACGCGCGGTCGCGAATATGGAGACGATTTGACGAAACTGGACTCCCCTCAACGATCTCCAGATGAGGCAGTGTGATTAGTTTTTTTGTTGTTGTTGACGTCTCCATTCCTCGTATTTTATACACCACGAACGACAATGTGTGGTGTTGTTCGGATATTTACGATGCGCGATACATAAGCCTGACGCGTCGCGACTTTGAGATCTCGCTCGACTATTTTGCCGCGACGTAGAACGCGACTGATGCTGAGATGGCTTGTCAATTTTATCGATGCGCAACGAAAGAGACTCGAGCTTGTTTAATACGCGCTCTAAAAACTGCTCCGACGGCTGAGCCGTCGCGGAATCGTTTGAGACGGCTGAAACGCGAGAGATCGGTCCAAAATTTTCCGCTATCGCGTCGGCCAGAGTGGCTAATTTACTTAAGTCGGCAGTATCAGAAACTGCCAAGATTGCGCGTTGAGAAGGAGGAAGTTGTTCCAAAAATATTGATTTGAGAACAGAATCGTCGCAACGGCCTGCATTTAAATTACGTAGACGGCTCAGCAGAAGGCTGGGTTTACCGTCATTAACCACTTGACCTGTCAATAGCTGTCGAAGACTGCTTTCGTTGGATGAGGCAAAGGTTGCAGTGATTCTGTTCTTCATTTGAACGAACAGATCCGCCGGGCGCGGGCTTAATTTTCGCAAATCTTTTATACACGCGGCCACTTCGTACTCGAGCGCGGCAAACATTGTATCGGCCATTGTGCTATCGGCGGTAATACGCGCGGCCTGAAACGACGCTTCGAGTTGGTCAAACCATAATTCCGGATCATTGCGATAAAACACTGGTATTTTTGGTACACGATAAGAGTCGACGTGTTGCGTACGAACGCGAGCTAAATCCGCTTGCGCGGCTACGAGAGCGGCTTCGGCGGTTGCCGCGCGTTCCTCGGGCGACGCCATGATGAACGATTGAAGACGGGAAAAAGGCGCCGGTGACGGTGGCTTCACGCAAACAGCAAAAAGGCGCCGGTGACGGTGGCTTCACGCAACAGGGACAATGGCGCCGGTGACGATGGCTTCACGCAACAGGAACAATGGCGCCGGTGACGGTGGCTTCACGCAACAGGAACAATGGCGCCGGTGCCGGTGGCTTCACGCAACAGGAACAGTGGCGCCGAACGTTGCGACGACGGCTCCGCCAACACGAGGTGGTTATTTCGCCGCCATTTTGGATCGAGAAAAGCGGGAACCCAAGAGGCGGCCGAATCGTACAGTCGAAAAATATTTCGGTGATGATGATGAGATCGTTTTAGATATGCCACAAGAACAGTAGAACACGCACTGCGGTAAATGCTGAGACGATGAGGCGTGACTATTAGGGCACTCGCGAGCGAGCATACGCTGATGAAATTGTCGATTGAAAGTTCTCGAAAGTTTTCACTAATAAACTGAATTGTTTCAGAAGTGGTTAAAAAAAATTATGACGCGTGTCTCTGCCCGACCGGTGCAACAATGAAAAATGCACCTTTATTTAGGCTGACGTAATCGATTTCGTCGAGACGCGCACAATTAACGAGAGAAAGACACAAAAAAAATGTTTTTGCACGTGGTCAAAAAAAAAAATATGTTTCGCGAACGTTAATAAAACGAGAAATATACGAAACACTCGCGTGCGGGGTCACCAGTTGTAGGTCTAGGGTACCCCGGGGCGCATTAATTGCGCCTCGTGGTGTTAAGTATGTCCTACAGCGAGACTGCCCGTAGTTCACAAAGGAACCAAGAAAAGCGTGGTTAGGTTTAATAAGATTTATTTCGTGGCTTACACAACGCTGGTACGGGCAAGACTGACTACGCTCCTGCCTAGCTGATGCCGGCGGGAAGGCTACGCTATCCCCACTCCGGATGGTAGGGAGGGGGAAGGATAGAGAGAGAGAACGATATGAACGTCCCCACACCGATACAATACCGAGCGCCATCTTGCCATCCTCGCACTCGCCACTCGTTACCACGTGTTACGAGCGCACGCTCGTCACGCATTCGCCACCTATCGCGCGATATTCGAATCTCTAGATCGAGCCATTAGAGCATGAGTAATCGAATTTCTTGACACGAACTAGCCCACGCTTTAGCGAAATTGATTGATAAATAAATAGATGTACATTTAACATGCATGATTATTATAAGTATTGTAATTCTGTTCTACCTTGGGTTTTTGAATCCTGGTTTCCCCAAGGGCATGGGCAAATGCCAGAACAGTAAAAGAACACAAAAAACAGAGAGAGGTCCAGGATAATTTATTCAATTAATAAATAATAAATAATAATTTAGTCCCTCCTCGACAACATGTTGTACAGATCTCAAGAAAATCTTCTTGGAAATTCAAAAGACTGTATTTCCAAGAACTTAGCAATAAGACACACGTGTAGAAAGTAGCTAAATAAAATGTAAATGTCTTGACAACGACGTGACTCGAGCGAAAAAGCAAAGATTGAAACATACTTGCAATTTGAAACCCGTAAAGAAAAGCCTTTTACAATTTTTCGTAACAAAGAGTTTCCGCTCTTTAGAAAATTTCACGTGCCTAACACTTAAACGACCACTCGCCATGCGTATCTGGTCGCCAAATGTTTTATTACCACCCGCGACTTAACGCGAGTCGCGAAGCTGAAAAAAAGGGCCTTCTGCTTAACATCGAGAGTGACGGGCCAGACGCCCGCCACCGAACGCTCTTACGACCCCGACCGCGGGGCCTTACCACTCCTGCCTTACACCCTTGCCTTCGAATAGTACCCTGTACACTTTTTCCTGGGTTTTCATCCCCACTTTTTAAACTTTAACCAATCAGAAAAATTGCTTCTTCGTGGAGAGAAAACTTTGAGCATCCTCGAGTCGCGTCGTCGGATAGGCAGTCTCTTCGAGATTTCCAAGGAAGTAACAACAGGCGAAGAACTCGGCGTTTTCTTCGCTATCGGTTTTGTTACTTTCTTTTACTATTTTTGTATAGACATTGTATACAGAGAGTTTTTATAATTTTATAAGTTTAAAATAACGTAAATATAAATTAAAGACATTATGTGTATAAATTGAATAGTCTGTATTAAATAAATCAGTGAGTTAATATTTAAAATTAAAGATTAAATTCATTTTTTAACATTCCCGCGCTCAGTCCGAATTTCTATTCGCTAGGCAGCGAACGAAAACGGACCAGTCAGCATCAAAGTAACGACCAGCTCAGGCTGGCTCGTAACACACGCTACATCCGGAAACCATTCGATAGACTTGATACAGAAAAAAACTAAGTCGCACACACGCGGCCTAATCGGGAAAAATCGGGGAAATTATTGGGGAAAATATCGGTGGGAACACGGAAATGCAAAACAATTCAACTCGAAAAATAAAACGGGGCTCGATACAATACTAATTCTTAACTCGTCTCGTAACTCGCACAATATAAAAGAATTACGAAAAAAAAATAAACTCTCGCAACAAAACTCGTAACTCGTACACGCAACTCGTAACTCGCACAATATAAACGAGGGCACGTTGGCCAGACTCGAGGGGGGGGGGGGGGGATTGGTTCGTCTACTCGCTATCGCTACCTGATCCGAAGTGCGAGAGCCGGCGTCTTCCTCGTTTTCGCAGTTTTTCGGGCGGTGATTGTCGCTGGAGAGGGGGGCATCACCCGATTCGACTCTCCAATTGTCGCGCTGGACTTTCTTCGTTAGCTCCCCGCACTTCGGTGGTACTATCGGATATGGGCGAGGGAAAGGAGGGGGGAGGGGGCCACGCTTAATATTTCGACTTACATGCTATTTGGCGCGCGGAACGGCGGTTGACTTCGGACCAGGGGGGAGGGCTCGGGGGGGCTTTCGGGATAGCCTTGACGGAAGGCATTTTTCGTTACAACATATATACACTACCGTCGGATATTATCAGGACACTAGCGAGGCGTGCTCGCGGAAATAACTTCTGTCTTTGAACGTCGATACCTTCGCGACAAATGAAGCTAGAAACTTTTTCGAAGCACCGTTAGAAAGGTCATGAATATTTGAATCCATTGATATTTTTTAAATAATATTTCAATCGCTGAGCACTGAGATAATGTATAAAAAAGATTGAAAAAAAAATCGGTTTTTTCCGAAATTTTCTACCTCGACTTTAAGCCATGGCCAAAGTTAGGAAAAATTTTTTAGAAAGTCGCAACTTCTCACGCATGATCTCTGAAACCTTACCTGTAATTCGAGCGCAAAAAGTATGAAAAATCTTCAGCGGTTCTCGAGTAATCACGAAAATTGTACGGGCGTGCGTAAGTCGAGCGCGGGCCATCGATTGCACGAGTCGACGGTCTCGCTCGCTTGTTTTCTCGGAGGAGCAGGACCGAAACGGATCACGAGCGCAGCGGGCGCTTGTATGGAGTACCCTTGCGAAAGCATGTTTTATATAGCCAAAACAATAATTTTAATATTGCAAGGAAACATTAAACTGTTATAAATAATGACAATAAAATTTAAAAAATATCGTCAGTTCAAACGTAATTACGCACGAAAATAAATTGTTAAACGTATAAAATACTTTTTTCATTCGAACAAGAACAAATTTTTTAATTTATTTTTAACGACGATAGATTATAATATTTCTTCCAAACGTCTTGAAGAATATAAGTACGGAAACGTTAAACGAATTAACAGACAGAATGCCAGCTGTCTGCAAAGCGGTGATTTGAGCCAAGGGCGGTTACTTCGATGAGTCGAAAACTTAAAGAAGCTGTTATCGCAATATTATAATCTATCGTCGTTAAAAATAAATTAAAAAATTTGTTCTTGTTCGAATGAAAAAAGTATTTTATACGTTTAACAATTTATTTTCGTGCGTAATTACGTTTGAACTGACGATATTTTTTAAATTTTATTGTCATTGTTTATAACAGTTTAATTTTTCCTTGCAATATTAAAATTATTGTTTTGGCTATATAAAACATGCTTTCGCAAGGGTACTCCATACAAGCGCCCGCTGCGCTCGTGATCCGTTTCGGTCCTGCTCCTCCGAGAAAACAAGCGAGCGAGATCGTCGACTCGTGCAATCGATGGCCCGCGCTCGACTTACGCACGCCCGTACAATTTTCGTGATTACTCAAGAACCGCTGAAGATTTTTCATACTTTTTGAGCTCGAATTACAGGTAAGGTTTCAGAGATCATGCGTGAGAAGTTGCGACTTTCTAAAAAATTTTTCCTAACTTTGGCCATGGGTTGAAGTCGAGGTAGAAAATTTCGGAAAAAACCGATTTTTTTTTCAATCTTTTTTATACATTATCTCAGTGCTCAGCGATTGAAATATTATTTAAAAAATATCAATGGATTCAAATATTCATGACCTTTCTAACGGTGCTTCGAAAAAGTTTCTAGCTTCATTTGTCGCGAAGGTATCGACGTTCAAAGACAGAAGTTATTTCCGCGAGCACGCCTCGCTAGTGTCCTGATAATATCCGACGGTAGTGTATATATATATATATATATATATATATATATACATCTGCAGTAGGCCTCATGCAATGAGAAGGACGGAATCCAAGTAAGCAGCTGCAAATTGAAAATAACGCCGGTGCGAGAGAGCCTAGTAAACATAGCTACAATGTAAGCGAAACGCGCGACGGGATTGTCGCGAACGAGACGTAAACGGCGTGAAAATTCTCCTAACCGAAGCCGTCATCCACGAGCATTTACGTGCGCGCGAGCTATATGAAATATCGACCGACTCCGTCGGTAATTTGCCGGTTGGACTATTCACGCTGACTGTGTGCGCGCGAGCGCAATACAAAAAGCGCCCGAGATTGCTTGGTTGAGCCAGAGCTGCCAGATTTGCAGGATTCGTCTTGCAGGGGCGGAGCTTAGCTACCCTCTCCACAGACCACGTCGGGCCAGGCGGCTTGGCTTTGAGCTACGATCAGCGGCCGCAGCTAGGCGTAGCCAATAGCGTCACCCTGATTATCCGCCAATCGACTTGCCTGGACTTGCCTTTTGCCTTTAGCGACCGGTTTCGTTTGCGCGGCAAGATATGATTTAGATTAAACTTGTGAAAATACGATTTATGTAGAATTATTTGCAAATAAGTGGATCATTATTTCAATAAATGTTGTATGATTTAATCGTTGAGTTCGAGATTACTATCACAAGAGTTCCATTGTGTCATGGCAATTAATTATCGATAAATGGTCGGAAAACTCCATATTGTAGTGAAATATTAAAAAAATTACGTGTTATATCATTTTATGAATTAACGGAATAATCTTAAAATCACGGTACGATGTGGAATTGCTATGGCCACGACAATTCCAGCATACATTGTAAGTATGTGTCCGGATCGCAGGCGCACACTCACAATATCTGCTGATATTCTACCGAATACGAGTGCAAAAACGCGAGATGCGCTCATCGTGGCATTGTCATTCGGTTAGGTCGGCTCGCGCGAGACGTCGAAACACGTAAAATTTTGCTTTGATCGTTGTCAACCGGGTAGTGTTCGTTATTACTAATCGATTATTGACCCGCGGTAAAATCGAAAATGAACCTCACGAAATTAATGGTGCATTACAGTTTATTTCCTTAATATAAGTATCATTTTCTATAGAGAAACGTAATGCGACGTTTATTCGCTAACGGTTGCAATGGTATGTAGGTATATCAATCATCATCTCTAGGTTCATGAGACTCGTCCATTCGACAAGGACAAATTTGAATAATGAAAGTAGGAAAATTGTTTTGAAGTAATAGTGAAGTGATCATGCATTTTAGAATTTTAAATCCGTGACTTGTCGAATCAACGGGCTTTTATAAGCGAAATCTTCGATTCAAATTGAGCGCCACGTACGTGAGAGAGGCGGAGCGTCAGAGTTACGCGATTGGCTGAGACGCTTTCGCAGCGCCTTTTGCCGAGTGCCTCTCCTCACACGCTGTTGCGCTGACAACCGTGTGGAGAGGGCACCTCGAAAACTTCGCTTCCCCTCAATCTGGCAGCACTGGGTTGAGCAGCATCAGCCCTGACGGGCGTCTCCAGCTTTCGAATTTCGCCGCACCACGGCCGTGGCGCTTATCCACGCCCACTGCGTGCGCGCGAGCGCAATCCGACGAGCGCCCAAGATTGCTTGGTTAAGGGTTAAGCATCATCAGCACCTACATTCAATTCATTTAATACCCAGAGATCAATTTATCATAAAGGCGTGCTGACTATACTTTAACCTTTTTCATAAAGCATGTAAATTTGAATAAATAAATGTTAGAATAATGTGTCTATGTAAGTTACGTATTTTTCCAGGCATGTAGAGTAAAATAGTTGCACATGTATATAAACTACCACGATGCTGTACACGTGCAGTTTGTTCCAAGAAGACACATTTTGTCTTAGAATTTATGATCGTACTCCCGACTGGGTTATTATTTCATTGTTATGTATAGTTTAGCTTAAATTCAAAAGACCATGCAATAAAACTCGAAACAAACCAGAGCTCTCTTCCAGACGCTCCACTAAACAAAGAGAACCCCTTAAGGGAAGAATCTATTCAAGTAAACTCTCGAGAAAGTCGATCGGGGACACATTGTCGCCAGGCACACTCGACGTGAATTTTCATGAATTGCAAGTAACTGCTGAAACCGGACCCCACGTGCCCGACACGTTGGCGCCGAGACCAAGCGCGTTTCGAGCGGGTGGTCTCCGCATGCACGCGGGGGCGGCACGATGCGCGGGCTAGGGGTTGATTGGCTTATTCGGGGACTTAGGAGCGTGACCTCCGCCATCAGCGGGTCCGCGGATAGAAAAGTCAGAGAGTCGATCACTTCTTTTACGACAGTCTTACGCGACAGTTCAAAATACCAGAAGAGATCTTCAATCTCACCACATTTGTACTTGTAAACCTTTTGATTTTCGAAAGACGTTGTTGAGTTCATAATAAATTAACATTACAAACATATTCGATTACGCGTTTTTATTATTTCAAACGAACTTCATTCCCCAAAGTGAGCTTCGCTCTTCGTAGCGCAACGAACCCCACTTAATTACTTATTTCACGTAAAATCTTTAAATTGCAAATTCAAATTCGCCGCGCTTTTCTGACGAAAGCGTTACACTTGTTACGAGCGCACGTTCGTCACGCATTCGCCACCTATCGCGCGATATTTGAATCTCTAGATCGAGCCATTAGAACATGAGTAATCGAATTTCTTGACACGAACTAGGCCACGCATTAGCGAAATTGATTGATAAATCAATAGATGTACATTTAACATGCATGATTATTATAAGTATTGAAATTCTGTTCTACCTCGGGTTTTTGAATCCTGGTTTCCCCGAGGACATGGGCAAATGCCGGAACAGTAAAAGAACACAAAAAACAGAGAGAGGCCCAGGATAATTTATAAGTCCCTCCTCGACAACATGTTGTACAGATATTGAGAAAATCTTCTTGGAAATTCAAACGACTTTGCATTTCCAAGAATGAGCAATAAGACACACGTGTAGAAAGTAGTTAAACAAAATGTAAATGTCTTGACAACGACGTGACTCGAGCGAAAAAGCGAAGATTGAAACGTACTTGCAATATGAAACCCATAAAGAAAAGCCTTTTACAATTTTTCTTAACAAAGAGTTTACGCTCTTTAGAAAATTTCACGTGCCTAACACTTGAACGACCACTCGCCATGCGTATCTGGTCACCAAATGTTTTATTACCACCCATGACTTAACGCGAGTCGCGAAGCTGAAAGAAAGGGCCTTCAGCTTAACATCGAGAGTGACGGCCCAGGCGCCCGCGAGCGAGCGCTCTTACGACCCCGACCGCGGGGCCTTACCACCCCTGCCCTTGTCTTCGAATAGTACCCTGTACACTTTTTCCTGGGTTTTCATCCCCACTTTTTAAACTTTAACCAATCAAGAAAATTGCTTCTTCGTCGAGAGAAAAACTTAGAGCATCCTCGAGTCGCGTCGTCGGATAGTCAGTCTCTTCGAGATTTCCGAAGAAGTAACAACAGACGAAGAACTCGGCGTTTTCTTCGCTGTCGGTTTCGTTACTTTCTTTTACCATTTTTGTAGAGATATTTATATATAAAGAGTCTTGATAAGTTCGAATCAATTGATTTTTCAAAAATAATGTAAATATAAATTAAAGACAGGGGGAGATCGCGAGAAGCGACCAGTGGCGGACGTGGTCTGTGCTAGCTCGCAATTGAGAGTGATATAAAAATACCAGGAATAGATAGATACGTGAGGAAGTGGAATAAAAGGGAAAATGAATGTGTAAGGGATCAGTGAAGCATATAAGTTTTGTGGGATAAAGCGAAGAAAAGAGGGAAAAAGGCAAAATCCAGGCACGCGGAAAAGTAAGGTTAAGCAGAGAAGCAAGTATGGGCGATGAAACAATGGGCGACGAGAGCGCCAACAGGGACGAGTGGAAGGATGAGGAAGACGAGGAACCCAGAGATGCGACAGTCGGTAAAAAAAAAGGGGTCGACCCACCGGCTCAGTAGGTGCAAGAAAGCGTGGCCTGTCGGTAACGAAGGGACTTGACAGGTACTGGGGGAGAAAGACTAGCGGCTCGGCGGATGGGGTAATGGCATTGCGAAACGGAAATAATGAAGTGAACTTGGCAGCAATACCGGAAAAGGAGGTCTCAAAACAAAGTGTAAGCTAGTAGCGACACCGAATAAAACCCCTGGTAAGTGCGACGATGTGAGTGTTATAGTGCACTTAACCTCGGAATCAGTAGAGACAGTGAAAACGAGCGAGGAGAAAGTGGGTGAGGGGGACGTGATCGCGGCAGCGGCAACGGAGGAGAAGCGCGGGATAGAGCCGAACAACTGTGCTGCGACTCTCCACGAATGGAAAGAAGAGTGGGAAGCTAGATGGGAAAAAGTGTTGAGAGAAGAGTTGCGGGTCGTGCTGAAGGAAGTATTGGCAGAAAATGAACAGAAAAACAAGAATCTCGTGGATGAACTGATGCAGATGCAAGCTCAAATGTGGCTGGATGAAAATAAATGGGAAAAGAGGTGTGTCGATCGAGACACGAAAATCCAGGCGTTGGAGAGGGAAATCGAGCATCTCCGGATCGAGCTAGGATGGGCTAGACTAAACGGAGCTCGGACTCAGGCAAGAAATGCAGAAGAAAACGAAAAAGGGAAAAAAACGAAGAAGAAAAAGGAAAAGAAAAAAGGGAAGACGAAAATGGGAATTTGGAAACAGAATGTAACGACAACAACAACAGCATGAGTGTCATTAGCGAGGGTGATTTTATAGACACAGAGCCGAGAAACGAGGTGGTAGAAGAAACAGTGGGTACTGGGGGCAAATCGCCGCGTGAGAGGGGGTTGAGACAGCAACGGAGGGTTGTCCGAAAACATCCAGGAAGGCTGTCGTTGGTGGAATGGAAAAGAGAACAGGAAGAAAGAATCAGAAGAAAAGCGAATATTGTAGTGAGAGGGGTGAGACGTGAAAGTAATGGCGTGGAAAAAGATGTGAGTGAAGCAATACACAGGCAGACGGGAATATGGCCGGACATCCGGAAATGTAAATGGATTGAAAGAGGACTGCTGATTAAATTGGGCAGCGTGAGGAATAAAGTAGCCATTATGAAGAGGAACTACAGAAGTTGGGGTGGGAAATTAAACATCACAGACGACTGGACGGAAAGAGAAAAAGAAGTACAGGAATGGGTCGAGGCAAGGGCGAAAGAGATGGAAACGGAAGGAGAGGATGTACGCACGGGTCACCAGAAAATCAGGATAAAATGCGAATGGAAAAGATGGAGCGAGACGGATGGACGATGGACGAGTGAAGAAAAGAAAAAAGAAAAAAAGAAGAGGGATGGAAGAAAATTTTCGGAGGCGAAAGAAGGGGCGGGGTTTCGGGAATCAGGGCCGAGAAGATATCGGGAGCATTAGGGCAGGGTGAAATGAAGGTGTTAACATGGAATATTGCGGGAGCCAGGAAGATACAGGAATCATGGGAGTTACTAAAGGAAGTTATTGGATATTATCGCTCTGCAAGAGACTTGGACCGAGGAAAAAGACGAAACCAAAATGCGGGCCGCATTGAATAAGGATTTTGAATGGTTTACGAAACCGGCGACGAGGAAAAATAAGAGAAGCAGAGCTATAGGGGGGCAGTTGATAGGAATTAGAAAAAATATCACGCGCAGGCGGGTGGGGGTAACACAGTGGAAGGAAGGGCTGGTGGTCAGAGGGGTGGAAGCAGGGGAAAATAAAGAGAAGCTTTCAATAATAACGACATACAATAATTGTGGTTTCCGAAATCTACGACAGGAACTGGGATTGTTGGTTAGTGACGCGCACGAGAGAGGCGAAGGGGTTATCTTGATCGGGGATCTAAATGCTAGGATTGGAGAGGAAAGGGGGAAGCTAAGGAATGACGACGAAGTAAGAGGGGTCAGGAATTCAAGGGACAAAACGTTGAACGCGGAGGGTCGGAAATTGATAGACTTCTGTGATGATAACGGATTGATAGTGATGAATGGGAGATGTGAAGGAGATTGGGAAGGGCAGTATACATTCGTAGGGGGAAGGGGAAACGAGGAAGGATCTGTGACAGACTTCATAATAATGAGCGAGGGCAGGGACGAATGGATTGTCAAAATGGAGGTAAAGACTAGGACTGAATCATCTGCCTCTAATTTTTAATATTCAGGGAGCAAAAACAGAGGAAAGAATCGAGAGAGAAGCAGCAGGAAGAGTCCAAGAAAAAATGCTGAAATGGGACGAGCAGCGGGCAGCAGAACAGGCTTAAGGGAACAGTAATAGCCGTAGCAGAGGAAGTGGGTATGAGCAAATGGAGGAAGGGGAAAGAACCGGGCGCAAAAAGATTGTGTCCGGAGGTGAAAGAGCAGAGAAAAGTCGTCTGGAAATGTCTCAAAAAATATTTAGGAAATGATGGGGAACAGCATAGAAAAATATTAGTAGAAGCAAGGAAGAAACTGAAAGAAATGATAAAAGAAAAACAAAGGGAATTTTGGGAGGAGAAATGGAGTAACGTAGAAAGATGTAAGAACTTAGGAGAAATATGGAAAGCGATTAAACCATTTAGACCACGACGAGCAAATTTTGGTAGACAGATCAGCAAAACAGAGTGGATGGCGCACTTCCGGGAATTAATAGGAGGAAACGAACGAACTGGGCGGGCAACGGAGCAGGGACAAGAAGAAGACAGGGGGACGGAGGAGGATGAGCGGTGGCTGGAGATGGCGAATAGAGAGATTGGATAGGGTGAAATGATAAAAGCGATGAAAAAAATGAAGAACGGGAAAGCAGCGGGGGAAGATGGAATTGCAATCGAGTTCTTTAAAGGTATGCCGGAAGAAGGGCTTAGAGAGCTGAGGGAAATTCTGGACGATTTTCGGGAAAAAGGAGAAATCGCGAGTGGGTGGGAAGTGGGAAGAATTTTTCCAATCTACAAGGCGGGGGATGTAAATAATGCGGCAAATTATCGATGTTGAATATAACCCTATTAAACACGGGATACAAGCTCCTCGCGAATATAATAACTGGAAGGCTTAGGGGCTGGCTTGAGGGGAAAGGGGTGCTGAAGGAGAGTCAGGCTGGATTTAGAAGTGGAAGGGGTACTCGGGACCACGTATTTGTTCTGAATTCGCTGGTCTGCAAAAACCTGAAAAAAAAGGTGGAAAACTGTACACGGCATTTGTTGACTTCAAGACCGCCTTTGACACCGTAGATAGAGACCTGTTAATGGAAAAAATAAGGGGGGTAGGGGTAAAAGGGAGGTTGCTGCACATGGTGGAAAGAATATACGCGGAAACGATAAACGAAGTAATCGCAGGTGACGAGATAACAGAGCGGTTCCAAACAGTGAGGGGAGTGAGACAGGGATGCTCGCTTAGCCCGCTGCTTTTTAACTTATTCATAGAAAATATGGACGGCATATGGAAGCGGAAAAATGAGGGGGGAACCGTGGTAGGAGATGAAAAAATCTTCGCGCTGAAATTTGCGGACGATATAGTGTTAATCGCGGACGAAGAGGAAGGGTCAAGGAATATGCTCACGGCGCTTGAAAAATACGTAGGGAAAATAAGTTGACGGTCAATATCGGGAAAACGAAAATCTTAATTTTCAAAAAAGGGGGACGAGGTAAAAAGAGCGAAGCGTGGAAGTACAACGGACAGAAATTAGAAGTGGTGAAGGAGTATAAGTACTTAGGGGTATGGTTCTCCACCGGTAATACCTTCGAGAAACATACGAGGATTCTAACCGGGAAAATAAGTAAGGCAATTAATGCAGCATGGGGAATTTTTAGACGAGCTAGAATCGGCAGCCTCGGAAGGAGACTACATCTCATGGACTCATTAGTGAAGAGTGGAATGCTGCATGGAGTCGAAATTTGGGGATGGAAAAGAAGGGAGATAATGGAAAAATTGCAGGGGAGATTTGTGAAAATGGCGATGGGAATCAGCAGAAATACACCGAACTACATATGGCGGATGGAGAGCGGGCGCCGTGGGTTAAGCATAGAAACATGGGAAAGAGCGGCTAAATGCGTGGGCGAAATAATGAAGATGAATGATGAGAGATGGCCGAAGAAATGCCTAAAGGAGGAAGTGAGAGGAATGTTAAACGGTAACCCGTCTAAATGGGGGGTAGAGGTTAAGGGGACTGAGTCACCTAAAAAATACGAAAATTAAATTTTTTTTCCGTGACACGGCCGATCCAAATTGAAAATCGATTTTACCCTTATGAAGTACGTATACTTAGCTATCATTTCAAATTTTTCCATAGCCGTATGAGTTATCTTAATGCTGTGAGATTTTTCACAAAATTTTTCACTTGACGCAACTTTCGGACCGCACCGATGAACGGATTTTGGATTCCGACGTCTCATTTTATTCCAAATCGCAGTCATTCTTGGATGAGTGTAGGAATTTTGGATGCGAGGTACAACGAATTTATGGTAACCTATTATTCAACCGGTTTTTCAAAAAGTTACAAAAAAATTGTTTTTTTTTCATTATTGGTCGCCATAATTTCCAGAGAGCAGATAAAAAAAATCCCACACTCATCCGAGAATGAGGTCTGTTACGAAGAAAATAAGACGTCAGAATTGAAAATCCATTAAGTCGAAGGGTCCGAAAGCTGCGACAAGTGAAAAATTTTGTGAAAATTCTCACAGCATTTAGATAACTCATACGGCTATGGAAAAATTTGAAATGATAGCTAAGTATACGTCCTTCGTAAGGGTAAAATCGATTTTCAATTTGGATCGGCCGTGTCACAGAAAAAAAAATTTAATTTTCGAATTTTTTAGGTGACTCAGTCCCCTTAAAGAGGCCATGGAGCAAATAGGGGAAGGGCGAACTTGGCAGGCAATAAAAAGCGGAAATGTTGAGGCGTGGAAAAAAATATTTGAAAGGGGTAAGGAGATAAAAGCGGAGCAAGAAACTCAGAGAGATTGGAGCAGAATTGAAAAATCGACGTATTGCAAAGAATATAAAGATAGGAAGACGACGGTGGGAAAGGAAGAATATTGGGAGGATAAGGACATAAGAGGAGAGGTAAAAGAACTATGGGCGAGAATGAGGTGCGGAAATATAGGGAAGAACGGTAACAAAGGATACAGGGACAACAAATGTAGGATGTGCAAGAACGGAATAGAGTGTTTAGAACACATTGTTCGGTGTAAGGAAGCTAAGGCGGCACTAGATAATAACGTGGTGACCAGGCTAGAGGAATGGCTGAATAATGGAAATGAGTGGGAAACTAAACGAAAAATAGAGGAAAAACTGAGACTGCGTCCAATACAAGAATTGTGTGACTTCGTAAAAGGTTTCGAGAAGGCGGTGAAAACGATGGACCAGGAAGTAAAAGAATGATGGATGAAAGCAAATAGAAATGATGTCAAAGAAAAATGGAAATTATAAAGGAATGTATTTTAGAACTAAGTGGGGCAACATGTACGGGCGGGAACTTGTGTAAAAACCCCGAAGGGGTATACCTTGAATAAACGACTACTACTAAATTAAAGACACATTGTGTATAAATTGAATAGTTTGTATTAAATAAATCATCGAGTTTATATTGAAATTTGAAGATTAAATTCTTTTTTAAACATTCTCGCGCTCAGTCCGAATTTCTCTTCGCTAGGCAGCGAACGAAAACGGACCAGTCAGCATCGAAGTAACGACCAGCTCAGGCTGGCTCGTAACCACGGTCGTATATACAGGTCTGGAAACGAAGCCGGATTTCAATGGTTGGCCATGGTCTCCTTATTGACGCCATTTTTTATTCCGTCGCTGGGCACCATTCAGCGCGGCGCTGCTATCGCCTGTACCCAGTGTTAGAAGTTCTCATTTGGCCACGGTCTTATGTAGGTTAGATGGTACCATGCCGCGGAAGTGCGTAGTACCCAATTGCAAGCCGGACGGAATTGAAAAATATTTACTTTTCAAAGTGCCGGCAAATAATGAAAACTAAAAAATGGCAGGCTGCAATTCCTCACGGTCTGGTTAACATATATTATTGAAGCTGTAAGGCAACATAGGCCATATTTTTCTTACCGCAGTCTCAAGAAACCTAGAAAAATACATGCTAAACTTTTTATTTATTTACCGGGAGTTATTCATTCGTTATTAAGACGGATAACAGTATATTTATTTGATTTGCCGTTCTCCACATCTGCTTTTGCCCCGATAAAATAATATTTTGAAGGAATAAGTGCGTATGTGTGTGAATTTGGTTAGGTGCGATCACCGTTGTTAGAAACGTAACCACGGGTACAGGCGATCCATGCGCCACCGGTGCCAGACCGTGCCGCTGAAATAATGTTGGCGTCAATAAGGAGACTATCCCCACCACGCTCGTTTCCAGACCTGTGTATCAGAGATGAGTTGGGAGATGTACAATGGAGGCCTTTCAGCACATCGAAATCCGGTACAGCCGAACCCTAGTGGCGAAATTCGGAACTGCGCAATCTACGTGACTGCTCGTGACGTCACGACGACGTGCTGATGGTGCTTAGCCAAGCAAACTCGGACGCCTTTTGGATTGCGCTCGCGCGCACGCAGTGGGCGGGGCTTAAGACGATGGACGACGTAAGCCATCTCCGTCTCCCTCGCTCCGCAGCAAGCGCCGATGGCGCTGTCTCTCTCGCACTCGGCGATGTCGTCCATCGGCTTAACGCCACGGCTGTCGTGTGGCGAAATTCGGAACTCATCTTTCTTCGTGACGGTTCTCAGCTAAGGAAACTCAGATGCATTCCGGATTGCGCTCGCGCGCACGCAGTGGGCGTGACTAAACGCCTCGGCTATGATGTGGCGAAATTCGGAACTTAGAATCACGCGTGCAGCCGGGTTCGCAGATCCCAAACGAACCGGCAAATTACCAACGCAGTCGATCGATATTTAATATAGCTCGCGCGCACGTGTAAATACTTGTGGATGACGGCTTCGGTTGGGAGAGTTTTTCCACCGCTCGCGTCTCGTTCGCGACAATCCAGCTGTGCCGTTCGCTTACATTGTAGCTATATTTACACAGCTCTCTCGCACCACCGCGGTCTTCGATAGTACCTTCTCACTTGCATTCCGTCTTTTTCATCGCATGAGGCTTGCTTGTATTTCCAATTACATTTTTTTTTTACTCACGCAGTATCACGGCCTTTCTCAATTTTTCAAGTTTTTCGACTTGTTTCAAAATTGTTCAGTTTACCCCCAGAATAAATGATCGGAAGGGGAAGGCCGAAAATGATGTCGCTTTTATTTCATCAAACAAAGAGCTATGAATCGAGAAAACACGTGCTATGAATAACACGTGCTTGCACGCACATATGTGTGTGTGTGCGCGCGCGCGTATGTATGGTATCATCGACGCTGCGCGGTGCCGGAACGTTCGCTCCCGCCATGTACGCTCGATCTTTTGCGTGTGGGTGCGAATAAAAAAATGTTTTTATTTTTTCTTCTAAGAAGCCGTGATACTGAATGATCACTTTTTTATCGATTTTACTATTTTTTGGAACCATTAAATTCGGGAAAAAAAAAGAAACCTTCGGGGATTCGAACCCGCGTCGACCGAGTGAAAGCTCGGCACGCTACCAACAACGCTATTTCGTATCTTCGGAGATTATGTATTTTCATCCTACACGCTTATCCACCGACATAATTGTCCAAAAAAAAGCTGAAACGATCGGAAAAGGCTCCTCGAAAGCCTTCATCGATCGTTTCAGCTTTTTTTTTAAGGAAAAAATTTTTTTTTTTTCACTTACTTTAAAATGTTCATTTTTTTTCGAAGTTTTGCTTTCACACAGGTGGATAACTCCCCAAAAGTAGGGTGCATGTCAAAGTATTTTCGAGCCAAAGTCTTTCCAGCCAACTTCTCGCGACTTTAACATTGTGTTGGTAGCGTGCCGAGCTTTCACTCGGTCGACCCGGGTTCGAATCCCGGAAGGTCTCTTTTTTTTTCCCGAAAAAATAGTGAAATCGGGTATATGTCAGTCTTTCCAGTCAAAGTCTTTTCAGCCAACTTCTCGCGACTTTAACATTGCCTCTATATCTATACAAATTCACTTCTATAGATATATCGGTACGGTGGCGAGAAGTTGGCTGAAAAGATTTTGACATACGCCCGTGAAATCGATAAAAAGTGATCATTCAGTATCACACGGCTTCTTAGAATTTCGGGCGCATGGCAAAGTCTTTTCAGCCAATTTCTCGCGGCTTTACCGATATACCTATAGAAGTGAATGTGTTAGGTATATAGGTAATGTTAAAGTCGCGAGAAGTTGGCTGGAAAGACTTTGGCTCGAAAATACTTTGACATGCACCCTACTTTTGGGGAGTTATCCACCTGTGTGAAAGCAAAATGATGTTTTTTTTTTTTCAATAAACTTCGAAAAAAATGAACATTTTAAAGTAAGTGAAAAAAAAAAAATTTTTTCCTTAAAAAAAAGCTGAAACGATCGATGAAGGCTTTCGAGGAGCCTTTTCCGATCGTTTCAGCTTTTTTTTTGGACAATTATGTCGGTGGATAAGCGTGTAGGATGAAAATACATAATCTCCAAAGATACGAAAGAGCGTTGTTGGTAGCGTGCCGAGCTTTCACTCGGTCGACCCGGGTTCGAATCCCCGAAGGTTTCTTTTTTTTTTCCCGAATTTAATGGTTCCAAAAAATAGTAAAATCGATAAAAAAGTGATCATTCAGTATCACGGCTACTTAGAAGAAAAAATAAAAACATTTTTTTATTCGCACCCACACGCAAAAGATCGAGCGTACATGGCGGGAGCGAACGTTCCGGCACCGCGCAGCGTCGATGATACCATACATACGCGCGCGCGCACACACACACATATGTGCGTGCAAGCACGTGTTATTCATAGCACGTGTTTTCTCGATTCATAGCTCTTTGTTTGATGAAATAAAAGCGACATCATTTTCGGCCTTCCCCTTCCGATCATTTATTCTGGGGGTAAACTGAACAATTTTGAAACAAGTCAAAAAACTTGAAAAATTGAGAAAGGCCGTGATACTGCGTGAGTAAAAAAAAATTGAGTGTGTGTTGGAATCACACACGATGGAAGTGAATACTTGTATGCATTTCGCTGGCGCGGTGAATTATTATTATTGCCGATGATTCCAGAGAGAAAGAGAAAGAGAGCGAGAGAGAAGGGGAGGAGAGGAAGAGTCAGTGATCGAATTATGAATTGACAAGGAAGTCGAAAGTAGCCTGCACGTTGATATTTGTGTTTTCAAAAATGTTTTTTATTTATTAACGGGAGGGGGGGGGGGCATAAGGGCTGGAGGGTAGACGTCTTTTTTTATAAATATGGATAGAGCAAATTTACCCAAACCTTTTGAACAATATTAAGTATTATTTCGATAACATCCTGTAATCTTTTAATAAGAAAATATCGACGAACAAGCCGGTGACAAAGCTTTTCCAAAAACGTCCTTGGAAAAAAAACGATTTGCAGTGTTGACTATATCTCAGCTGAAAATTATCTAAAATCAAAGACCATTTAAATGTAGTCAAAATATCATGAAATCCTCCCCCCCTGCGTTCTCCGATTATTATTTTTTTATTTTTAAATTTTTGGTGGTCATTGAAAGTGAGAACTGCTATATTTTTTATGAAAAATGACCACGAAATTTTCACTATTAAATGACCACCGAAAATTTAAGAATGAAAAAAAAAAATCAGAGACCGTAAAGGGGAGGATTTGATGATACTTCGACTAAATTTAGATGATCGTTGATTTGAGAAAATTTTCAGCTGAGGTACAGTTATTACTAGTTTTTATCCAAAGACATTGTTGGAAAAGCTTTGTAACCGGCTTGTTCTTCGATATTTTCGCATAAAACAATCACAGAATGTTATCGAAATGATACTTAATGATGGGTAAAAGGTTTGAATGAATTATCTCTATTTAGTTATTTATGAAAAAAATCGCAGAAGTGTTTTTTCTTACGCTCCAGCCCTTACTCGCCATTTGAGAGGATCCCAAACGTTTTGCGTCCGCAACGAGTGCGAGAGAGATAGCGCCATGGGCGCTCGCGGCGGAGCGAGAGAGAAGGTGGCCCAAATGTTCGGGATCCTCTTTAGATCCACGTTCTCTCTCGATCCGCCGCGAGCGCCCATGGCGCTATCTCTCTCGCACGAGGTCTGTCCGTACTATCACACGTATACTCCAGGTATACTGCCGATGACGAGGCACGCGATCCTGCCCCCTCTCTGCATTGACTCGCTCGCTCTCACTCGCATACCCACAGCTCACGCATCATTCTCGTCCCCCCTCTCTCTTCTTTCATTCCTTCATTCTCTTGTCCCGTCCTACAACGCGCCGGCTGGCGAGCCGATCCTGTGTCGTTTAAGAAGTATTCACTTCAAAAAAATGTAATTGGAAATACAAGCAAGCCTCATGCGATGAAAAAGACGGAATGCAAGTGAGAAGGTACTATCGAAGACCGCGGTGGTGCGAGAGAGCTGTGTAAATATAGCTACAATGTAAGCGAACGGCACAGCTGGATTGTCGCGAACGAGACGCGAGCGGTGGAAAAACTCTCCCAACCGAAGCCGTCATCCACAAGTATTTACACGTGCGCGCGAGCTATATTAAATATCGATCGACTGCGTTGGTAATTTGCCGGTTCGTTTGGGATCTGCGAACCCGGCTGCACGCGTGATTCTAAGTTCCGAATTTCGCCACATCATAGCCGAGGCGTTTAGTCACGCCCACTGCGTGCGCGCGAGCGCAATCCGGAATGCATCTGAGTTTCCTTAGCTGAGAACCGTCACGAAGAAAGATGAGTTCCGAATTTCGCCACACGACAGCCGTGGCGTTAAGCCGATGGACGACATCGCCGAGTGCGAGAGAGACAGCGCCATCGGCGCTTGCTGCGGAGCGAGGGAGACGGAGATGGCTTACGTCGTCCATCGTCTTAAGCCCCGCCCACTGCGTGCGCGCGAGCGCAATCCAAAAGGCGTCCGAGTTTGCTTGGCTAAGCACCATCAGCACGTCGTCGTGACGTCACGAGCAGTCACGTAGATTGCGCAGTTCCGAATTTCGCCACTAGGGTTCGGCTGTACCGGATTTCGATGTGCTGAAAGGCCTCCATTGTACATCTCCCAACTCATCTCTGTGTGTATACGACCGTGCTCGTAACAATCTCCAACACTCCAACACGGAAAAGGCCTCCATCAGACATCTCCCAACTCATCTCCGACTCATCTATGCTCTCGAGCAACTGTCGGGTAATCTAACCTCAAAGATTGTCATTGCGTGATCAAGTTGTCGGTAGTTTTGTATTGTTTTTTGGTAGCGGATTCAATTTGATTTTGAAACTTATGTACATAACAAACAATATGTAATAAATATATATGCAATACACAATATGATTCCCGATTGTGTGCATGTTAATGGGCGTTCATTCGAGTAAAAAAACCGATACAATCGATTACTCGACGTATTCGGTCTCGAGACGCTATTAACCTCTTCACACAGATGGAGCGCGTAGACGCCTAATGTAACGGATCTCGATACGCGGTTCGCGGACGCGCCGCGGGAACAGCGCCGGCTGTAGCTGAGCGCGCGTAAATTCAATTCATTTAATAGCTAGAGATCAATTTATCATAAAGGCGTGCTGACTATACTTTAACCTTTTTATAAAGCATGTAAATTTGAATAAATAAATGCTAGAATAATGTGTCTATGTAAGTTACGTATTGTTCCAGGCACGTAGAGTAAAATAGTTGCACATGTATATAAACTACCACGATGCTGTACACGTGCAGTTTGTTCCAAGAAGACACATTTCGCCTTAGAATTTATGATCGTACTCTCGACTGGTTTATTATTTCATTGTTACGTATAGTTTAGCTCAAATTCAAAAGACCATACAATAAAACTCGAAACAAACCAGAGCTCTCTTCCAGACGCTCCACTAAACAAAGAGAACCCCTTAAGGGAAGAATCTATTCAAGTAAACTCTCGAGAAAGTCGACCGGTGACGAGTTGTCGCCAGGCACACTCGACGTGCGGGCTAGGGGTTGATTGGCTTATTCGGGGACTTAGGGGCGTGACCTCCGCCATCAGCGGGTCCGCGGATAGAAAAGTCAGAGAGTCGATCATCACTTCTTTTGCGACAGTCTTACGCGACAGTTCAAAATACCAGAAGAGATCTTCAATCTCACAATATTTGTATTTGTCTTTCATTTTCTTAAAGACATTGTTCAGTTCATAATAAATTAACACTACAAAATATTAGATTACGCATTTTAATTATTTCAAACGAACTTCATTCCCCAAGGTGAGCTTCGCTCTTCGTAGCGCAACGAACCCCATTTAATTACCTTTTTACGTAAAATCTTTAAATTTCAAATTCAAATTCGCCGCGCTTTTCTGATGAAAGCGTTACACTAAGAGAGTCACGGCATGTTCGCTAACATTGCGATTGCAATTCTGAGAGGCATTTTAAGGTTGTTGTGTGGTTTAGCCGACGGGGATGAAGCGTGAGGGGGGCGCCCTATGCTTATGCACGGAACCGACCAATGGTTCTCAACTGTTTGTCGTCAAATTATCGTCGTATTTAATGTCATTCATCGAGGAAGAACCCGAGTAAAAATGATTATATATGAACATATATAATTGTATACAATTGTATATTATACAATTACGTTTATATACTTTTGTATATAAACGTATACAATTGTATACGTTTATATACAAAAATATAAAATTCTATCGGGCGAATTTTTGTATACAATTGTATATGATCAATTATAATATCTTAATACAAATATATCACTTTGTAAGTGGATGCATCTACTTACAAAGTGATATTATTTGTATTAAGATATTTGTCGAATCTGTGTAACTTAGCGCATTGGAAAAATTTCCAATAAAAAGATGCACTAACTGGAATTCATTAATTTGTTCATGTGATTTTAATATCTACCATATTATGTACAGATTTACCCCAGTAAAAATGATTGCATATAATTTGACACAATCATATAAAAATGATATACAATCATATATATTTATATATAGGTTCATATAATTGTATAGTAATTGATCATGTACAATTGTATACAAATATTGGCTCGATATAATTTTATATATTTGTATATAAACGTATACAATTGTAATGTACTTAAGTACATTTATGACACGTACACTACTACGAAATAAAAATTTCTGAAGAGTGTGAGTTTGCAGCACGAGCAAAAGGCGAGTGACAATCATATAAAAATGATATACAATCATATATATTTATATATAGGTTCATATAATTGTATAGTAATTGATCATGTACAATTGTATACAAATATTGGCTCGATATAATTTTATATATTTGTATATAAACGTATACAATTGTAATGTACTTAAGTACATTTATGACACGTACACTACTACGAAATAAAAATTTCTGAAGAGTGTGAGTTTGCAGCACGAGCAAAAGGCGAGTGATGCAATCACACGAGTCAAGAAAATGTTTTTCGCACCAGTTTCGTATACATTATATATAATCATATACAAGACTATATTGAATTATATAACTGTATATGATATTATATATAATTATATAAACTCCCTATAAAAACGGTATCTCCATATATCATTATATATAGTTGACTTATATATAGTGACTATAAAATTCATAGTATGAATGCCTATCAGAGTCACGCCATTAAGCTAGTCATTTTAATAGGCATATCGAAAGGCATTCAATGGGCATTTAACCCTTCGACTGCACACTTCCGCCACCGATCTATAACAGCATACAGGGTCAAAACGACCCAACGCGATTTTTAAACCGTTGTATCTCGGTAAATATGCATTTTTCCGTTTTTGTGGTAGCGTCATTTTTTGCAGTAAATTATGTATACTTTATGGTTCAAAACTTGATTTTAGCCGAAACCGAAAATTAAATGCCAAAACATTCGTCCAAAGTGGAGCATATGTTGAAAAATGCATGTTTGTTTACACGAAAAAAATCGTATTTTTTTTCATATCAATTGAAAAAAAAACCCTTCCTCTTGAAAAACTCCAAAGGCTTTTCAAGAGGAAGGTATGTAGATACGAAAAAAAAAAAAATGTTGACCAACCCCCCAAAAAACATATTTATCCGAAGGTTTGAAAATAAGCATTTTCGGAGTAGTGAAAAATGGGAAAAAAATAACTCCTATGTCTGATTAACCATGAAAAACATTAAGTTTTTTTCTCTTTTATAATATTAAATTATTTTGATTGACCGCAATCGATACATGAATAAATTCTGTAGAGGTCGCACAGTTGGAGCACTGGTTTTTCGTTTTATGATCGTCTATATGACCACACAGACCGCATCTGACGCGTTTTTCGAACTTTGGCCTTGGATCTAAATCTTGCAGAGGCTCTTTTTCTTCGTTTATAATCATTTTCATACTGGCTGCTATGACGGATCTTAAAGTGAAGTTCTGTTGCAACCTCCATTGAAGAAAAGGCCGCAATAGACAATGAGCAATTTTTTATTGGCATTGACGGCCCGACAACTTTTCTTTATCCTTATTCTAATTCACTTTTGCAAAATGCGGCTGCTTACAATAACTGCCTGGTCGGGAATGCAAAAAAAGAATCTCATAAAAAAAAGAATCGCATTCGCTCATATTATCGATGTAATCTTTATCTTTACTTGTTGGATCTTCATCTTTACTTATTTGGACATATTTTGACCGAAATCGAAATTTGTTGCTTATTCGACATCCTAAATTCATAATTTATTATAATAGAACAAAATAACACACATTCTAGTAACTTTTACTATCATACCACACTTGAACAAAATTTCACAGAAAAAAAAAATCGAATTTTCAACGCAAAACTGCACACATGGGGTCAAAACGACCCAACGTGAATTTTGGTCGGCTGCCTTAGGTATACTGATAAGGTCTGGGGAAGAGCCATATCATCCGGCTATAGAGTAAGGGTGGGGGCAAAATGTGACATCGAGATTTGGGCGATTAGACTTCCTCCCTCTGAGATACAATCGACGAAAGAAAACTTGGTGGGTCATAATGACCCCATATGCAGTCGAAGGGTTAACTAGGCACCCAATCCGCTAGGGATGGGCACAACTAACCATGGATGCTACCAACTATGGGCACTGCTAACCATGGGCACTACCAACTGTTATGTTTCGGTTTGACAGTAAGAATGTATTTATATTTTTGGGGATCGTTTGCCAATAAAGAATTAGAATTCACGGAAAAAAATGCGATTTTAAGTTTATTGAAATTGATAAGCGCAATTTAATGGTTTTACAATATTTGACAATATCTTATTTCCGCACTTTATCGTATCGCGAGTTACACGGTCGAATCTATGTTGCTTTTAACTGTTACTAGAACTTTGTCGCGATACCCGAGTCTTTCGACGGATGACTCCTTAGTTCGATGATGGATTGAAGAGTGACTTTTGGTGGTTGATTCCTCCCTATCTTCGACTCTCCACCGAACTCAGGACGCAAGGTTCGACGAGCTTATCGTTGCGTCAAATGCTGATGCAGTGATGCAGATGCATCAGCGTTCTCATTCTTGTCGTACTCTCATCGATTGCGTGATCCATATATCTCATTATTCTGGAGTCCGCTGGACTCGAAAATGCATTGCGAAACGTTTGCTTTGTTTCGAAATGCTTTAAATTGGCGACGCTCTTGCGCTCATTCCGAAACGATGAAAAATGTATTGCTGTCACAATCGTGAACCAAGTTATTTCAGCAGTCGTGAATCCGTGAATCGGTCGTGGACAATGTAAGCAGAATTTTAGTAGCTCAATTAAAAAATAAAAAAAGTTTCAATCGGAACCGAAAACCGTTTCTTTTTGCGAATAACAAACTGTTCCCGAATATTCTGTGGTCACGACACCTAATTTTTGCATCATAGACTATAATACCGCAAGTTCCAAGCTTTTATTTCATTCCATCTAGAAGATTTTATTTTGGCTCGCGTTATTTTCCCATAGGTCCTCAAATGTAGTCGAAAATACGTTTTTTGGGTCTCCTGACCCTATTTTTCGCGAATATTGGAGCCAATCAACGAGAAGAAAATCTACAAGAATCGGTTAACTCTTTTCATGACTCTTTTTTTGTTGGCCTATATGTAATCCTTGAAAACGCCTGCATCGTTACTGTTCTTTCTGATGAACTTTCGGTCGATCGTCTGCTATAACCTACCAAAATAGTATATTCTGTGTATCAAGGACGTAAACAAGGCGATTTTGACTCGTATGAATTCTCGTCTAAACTCGTCTTCTCGTGTGGACCTTGTGACATAAAAATTCGTAGGACACTCGTATGAAAAACGTTTTCTGGACTCGTGTGATTGCAATACTCACCTTCGGCTCGTTCTGCAAACTCACACTCGCCAGAAAAAACTTTTTCGTACTAGTGTCATAATATACTATTTACTTTTTTCACTGATACTACTGATAGCAGAGGGCAAAGAACTTTTTTCGTAGAAACATGTGTGGACGATGCGGCGATGAAGTACGTACGGGCATTCACCGAGATGGTGGTTTGAACTTTAAAGCGTTGACTCTCGTCGGTAACATCGATACCGATACAGCGTCGTGAAACTGCAATATTCTGTACAATGGAGTGGGTAGAGCCCGGCAAAATTCCTCGCGTAAAAAAAGAACAGCAAGATATTACATAGGCGTAAACGATCATCGTTTCCATCGTTCCATCTGCGTACTTTATTGCAACGATCCGCTCTACTGCTCTTTGAACTGCTTTGAATTCTATCGATTTCGAAGGTAATTGTACAAAGCTCGATATTCTATGGCTGCAAGTGACCAGTCGACGATAAATCATCAACGAAAATGAATGCCGTAAGATTATTCGGTGAGTCGATCTGAGAAATAATAGAAAATTAAATGAAAATATCGTGATTTTGAGAGCACAGTGCTGAACAAATGAATAGTGACACCCAATGGGAAATAGAAAAGAAACCAGGGAACCAATCAATTAGTTGTCTCACACTTTTATAATTGCCACCATCTTATCATTGTCACAGTTTAGGAATTGGAAATATTTCTTACGTTGTTGTTACACGAGATGTTATTTGTATTTTGCGGATGGTGATTTGTTCCAGTGGTACAGCAATTGCTGTTGTCCGAGTAGCGCGCTGAAAATGTTTCTTTCCCTTGGATTTGTATTATTGAAAAATTAATGTACAAACATTTTTCATAGACAAATTTTATCAGTCAACAAATGGAATATAATTTTTTTTTTTTTTTTTCTCTTCTCTTCCAGGACTGTTTAGAACATCGAGAACAATTTGTAATGGCAGATCCATTGCTTCGCTGTCGTCGCTACCGGAAACTCATCAAATGCTTCAGAAAACCTGCAGGGATTTTGCAGAAGGGGAGCTCAAACCCATGGCAGCAAAAATCGACAGTGAGCATTATTTCCCTGTGGAGCAAATTAAAAAAATGGGAGAACTTGGTTTGATGGCTATAGCTGTGCCAGAGTCTCTGGGAGGAAGCGGCCTGGATTATCTGGCTTATGTTATTGCAATGGAAGAGATATCGCGAGGCTGCGCTAGCACGGGCGTTGTAATGAGTGTTCAAAATTCTTTGTACCTTGGGCCAATTGACAAATTTGGCAATGATGCTCAAAAAGAAAAGTATGTCAGACCCTTCACCGACGGAAGTAAAATTGGTTGTTTCGCTTTGAGCGAACCTGGAAACGGATCGGACGCCGGTGCAGCTTCGACGGTTGCAAAACTTCATGGCGACAATTATAATGTAAATGGAACGAAATCTTGGATCACCAATGGCTATGAGGCAGAAGGAATTGTATTGCTCGCGACTACCGATAAATCCCAAAAACACAAAGGCATTAGCGCATTCCTCGTCGATTCGCCGAAATCCGGTCTGAGTCGCGGCAAGAAAGAGGACAAACTCGGGATCAAAGGCAGCAGCACATGTTCGCTCATATTCGAGGATTGTCCGGTACCCAAAGAAAATCTTTTGGGACAGCCTGGAATGGGGTTTAAGATCGCCATGATGACATTAGGTACAACACGTGATTGATAATCGTAATTGTCTTCCACGTACTACCGATTCCTGTGATGATTGTGGGTATGGTGTCGATGGATCGAGAAAACTATAAACACAAGAAACTTTGATAGATCGATCACAGTGTAAAAAATTTTACATTTTCTGACTGCCATTTTTTTTTTAACGAGATCAAAATATTTTAACCGACTTTAGAAAAGGTGAAGGTTCTCAATTCGACTGTACATCCCTTTTTGTTTTGTTTGTATGTTACGTGATATTCTCGTTGATTGTGGACCGATTTGAAAGATTCTTTTTTTATTGAATAAGCCATATCTCACGGGTGGTCCCATTAAAAAAAAAATAATAGAACTTGGCACATAGGTGTTTTAGAAAATTAAAAAATAAGATAAATTTTTACAAAAACATAAAAACCGACTTCAAAATTTTGCCTACGTGTAAATACTTGAACTAAAAAGTTAAAAAAAATAACATTTTATATTACTTTAGAGAAATACATATATGGCACCAACTCCAAATCTAACTGATTAGATACTGTAAATATTTGAGTATCAATAATTGTTTGTATTGTCTTTCAATGCTCTTCTCTTTAAAGTAATATGAAATATTATTTTTAACTTTTTAGTTTAACTTTGTACATATAGGCAAAGTTTTGAAGTCGGTTTATATTTTGTCTTTTTGTAAAAATGTATTTTATTCAATAATTGATCGTTAACGAGCAACACCGGGGATAACGACATAAAAGGTTTGTCAGTTCACCAATGATCTGGTACATTAAAGATAGACTTAACTTTTCTGAAATCAGCCAACGTTTTCAGATTACTTAATGCCGTTCATTTAACAGTCATTCGAGATTGCTCCACACCTCGCCCACGAACATCAGTTTCAATCGGTTCTTTGAGGATTGTATGGAGATTGTGAATAATGAAAAAATTTCAGATGCTGGGCGGATAGGCATTGCCAGTCAAGCTCTGGGCATCGCACAAGCTTCGCTCGATTGTGCGGTTGAGTACGCAGGCAAACGAATCGCTTTTGGCAATGCGATTATCAAATTACAAGCGATACAGCAAAAAATCGCGGACATGGCTCTGAGACTCGAAAGCTCGAGGTTGCTCACGTGGAGAGCAGCGTATCTCAAAGACGCAGGCCAATCGTATACGAAGGTGCGCTGCTTTTCCTTTGTGATTCTCATCATATCCATGACACAGAAAAAATTTGGAAAAACCGTGAGAAAGCAATGGTCGAAGTTATAGTTTGCTGAAATTTCAAAATTTTCACGATGAACGAAAGTGTGTGTGTGTGTGTGTGTGTGTGTGTGTGTGTGTGTGTGTATGTATGTATGTGTGTAACATTGGTTGAACGCTCACAACTTGAGAACGGCTTGAGATATCCAGCTGAAATTTGTTACACATGTAAAGGGTTCACGACGCATAGCACAATTCAATTTTTGGAAGAATCTATCAAGTTTTTGTTGTTTTTACAGAATTTCTTAAAAATTCAAAAATTTATTTTCGGTCTCTAGCTCCCACAATTTTTGAGATATCGAGCTCAAATTCAGTATAATGTTGTACGAGTACAGGGAGATACCGAATTTAGAAAGAAATCCACACATTGCTTTTGTTTTAAAGCGTTTTTGAATGTAAAAAAAACGGTCTTTACACTCTAACTGGCGCAATTTCTGAGATATCGGACTTAAATTTGGTACGAAGTTGCGAAATTATCCAAAGAGATACCCTCTTGAATTTGGGCGAAATCCATCAAGCCAGTTATATTTTATGGCATTTTGAAATTTTTCTAAAAATCAATGTACGTGCTCTAGCTTCCATAATTTTTTAGATATCTGGCTGGAATTTAGTACAAAGTTGCACTACCATCGAAAGAGGTTTCGTATTGAATTTGGACTATATCCAACAAGACGTTCAGATTTTATGGCGTTTTGAAATTTTTCCAAAAATCAACACAAGTGCTTTAGCTTGCATCATTTTTTAGATATCCGGCTGAAGTTTAGTACGAAGTTGCACTATTGCCGAAAGAGGTTTCGTATCGAATTTGGACAAAATCTAACAAGACGTTCAGATTTTATGCGAATTAGAATTTTTCAAATTTCACATGAATTGCCCCATGTATATTGATTTCGACTTACATCACACTCACAAGGAGCCTTCAACGTCACAAAAGTAAACAAGGGTGAAAAGTAGAACCTTGCATATTGCTTCCTCATAATTTTTTACCGTTTGTGAATTATTGAGATGTAAAGTAGAACCTTGCTCATGGCTTCATTTTCATTTTACATATTTTTTTTAGGAAGCAGCGATGGCCAAGCTGGCCGCTTCAGAGACTGCGACTTTCTGCGCTCACCAGAGCATCCAAATTCTCGGTGGAATGGGATACGTCACGGATATGCCAGCAGAACGTCATTACAGAGATGCCAGAATAACCGAAATCTACGAGGGCACGTCTGAGATCCAGAGGCTGGTGATAGCTGCAAGTCTGATCAAAGAATATGGCCTGAAGTAAAGAGTGCATATGACGTAACATTTTTTTGTAAAGAAAATGACTTTCTTCATATTTTTCTACCTACGATCGTCGTATCAAAATACTCGATCGCTTTACAAAGAACTTTCTTCGTCTTGTTCGGCCCAGGATTCAATAAAGCGCCGTCGTTTTGCTAGCTCTTCCGATTTTATTAGCCTTATCATCACCACGTGACTACTTGACATTATGTATAGTATACTATTTCCATCTTACGCACATTACGTATACATACATACATCGAATTATGTACATATACATGTTTATATGTTAGGTAAATTATCGTCGGCCCTTTGGCAGCGTATTGTCCGAGAACGGAAAAGATCGGTCCCGTCTCTATTTTTCATTGTTATTATTCATTTTTTTCTCGGTTTTTTTTCTTCGTGTAGTCAGGAACGAACTAGCAGCTAGCTATCGAGTTCTTTTTTCATAATTCTTTTGAGGACAAAAGTAATTATACGGATATACTATATTTATACCGCGCGCCCACAGTGAAATTCAAATTTTAGACAAACGACCGTGCGATTTTGACACCCGTTATTCCGTAATTCGCTTACTTGATGATTGAATCTTAGTCATCCATTTTCAAATTCTCCTTTACATTGATAGTTGATACTGGTTGATACCGTTGCTGAGCAACGACAATTTACGACATTCCGTACGAGGTTATCTGAAGCCTTGGACCTCTTATTTTATTTTAATCTTCATTGATCGATTAACGTAACAATGATTGATTTTTAAGCAAATCAAGTGAACGCTAATTGCTGTTACTTTCGTGTTTTTCATTTTCCTCTTCATCGTCTTTCAGAAGCGGTAAGGATCGAAAGATCAGGCTTGACTAACGAAAAAATAAATTGTCGGTACCGTTATTTATATTTAATCGGTGCGAATTTACCGATGGCACGGAAAGATGGAGAGCAACGATACACAGAGGAAGTGTGAGAGAGGTACTTGCAATACGTTTTATTTGTGCTAACGACAATCAAACTAGACCCGATATTGTTGTTAACCGTACGTTTTTTCTTTCGTTTTTCGTCGTATGTGTGTGTGTTCTTATGTGCACGTATTCTGTTTGTTTCAAGTACCACGGTTTTTTCTTAATACATTTAACTTATTTTTCTTTTTACTATAGTCCCGTTCGATTCTACTGTAAGTATTCGTATCTATTTCTTTTATCGTTCTTTCAATTATTTTATAATTATTGTTTATTTATTATATGTCGTTTCAATAGTTTATCAAGGTGCGGACGTCGCTTAATAATTAACAACAATAGTTATAGTAATATGTCCCTTGAGATCGCTTCGGTGAATCGTACCAAGTAAACTCTCGCACCATCGGAATGCAAGCGAAGCAAATTACCACGCGTCATTTCCACCTTTGAATTTCATTGTATGCTTTCTTGGGTTTTTTTTCTCTCTTCTTTTTTTTAAATATAATCATCATCATTATTATTTATATACAACGACGTGTCTCTCTCTCTATCTACCTCTCTCTCTCTCTCTCTCTACCTCTCTCTCTCCCCCTCCCTCCCTCCCTCCGTCTCTTCACTTTGTAAATTGTAATAGCCTATCTGGTTTTTTTTTCGTTTCCTTCACTTTCTTTAACTACGTAATAACCGACTTCGCGAGGTACTCGCGATCGCGAAATATTTCTCTGTTTTTTTTCCCCTACACTTACTTTACACATACAGAATGTCTTTGACTTAAGAATTTTCCGTTAATATTCGAAGTAGTAGTACAGTGGCGTGTTTGTAATTTTATATCTTAGAATCCCCTCGAGTAACGATAGCCAAGGCGCAACACGGGATTCACAATCCCACGGGAGGAAAAAATATCTATTGACGCGAGTAACCAGTAATCGCGACGACAGCTTATAATACGCGAAATACGAGTTGTGATCAACTGTGTATGCATCCCAGACGAATCTCCAACCAACTCTGAAGTTGAATCCGCGGCGCAGATTATAGCCACGTGTATGTGTGTGTGTGTGTGTGTGTGTGTGTGTGTGTGTGTGTGTGTGTGTTTTCGTTCATGTATCACTCTTTAACTCTCGGCTGAAAACAAGAGTCATGTGTTCCGTCGAATCGACGTGAATTGTGGCGTAATGCCCTTTATTTTCACGCTTCTCCTTTTATACTTCAAACGTCTGAAATTCGCGTGCTGTATCCGACAGTAATAATCGAGAATTTTTCATTCTATGCTGATATCGGGAATGACTCGTGTCTATTACTCTGAAATCTTTGAATCACGTTTCAGCTAAGTCACAGAATAGAATAAACGTCGTTTGTCAAACCGCTAAACATGCGAAGTATGCGTTTTGCAGAAGGAAAAAAAAAGAAAAAAAAACGAGAAATGATAATTAAATGAACGACGATACTGCGTAATTTTATTTCCGCGCCTCTCTGCAAGGACGTGATTCTAATCTTTTGCTCACGTTAAAATGACTTTTTGGCTCCGAAATCCAATGGCTCTTGAGACGTTTCTAATTGTTCATAATCCTCCTTGCACGCTCCAGTCGCAGCAAGCATAGGATGGTTAAAACTCTTATTCTTGTTGTCATACTTAACAATTGCCCGGTTAGGAACGTGATTTTGTAACTATGTATTACATTGGATCAATCGTTGATTATTCATTGTTTAATGAGCTATATCGGTTTTCCTGATTTTTTTTCCTCTCGTTATCCACTCAACGCGTTCTTAATTTTTTTTGTATAATCTTATATCCGCTTCTCTGAGTTTAAAGTTCCATACGTCTTTTCCCATCTACAATATGACCTAAAATTGCGGGACTAGCGACATGACCAGAGTCGCGAAGCCGCACTCATTTTCTCTCTCTTTTTTTTTCATTTCTTTTACAGTACGTATAATTAACGTTACTCTTTGACTGTAGGTACATTTATCTAAAAAAAACGTCTTTGTAAATGTAAATAAATTAAAATTCGCAAGTTTAGTTATGATAGACACTGAATCTAAGACAGATTAAAGAATTCTGGAAACTGTCCCAATCTCGGCAGGATCGCGTATGGCTGAGAGCGAGCGTTACTTTTGCGTTTCATTCGATTACTTTTTTTTCCTATTAATTTTTACGAATTTTCTTCGGTTTTATCCTTCTCCTCTTTATCCTCTGTTCTCTGCTGCGTGTATTTCAAGGGAGAATCAGTTTATACTTGTTCAAAGGTAGTTGAATACGGCTCAATCATCGGCTCGCATGCCTCGCACCTCTCCCTGGTGTCTTTGCTGCAACAGGCGGAAAAAAAAGAAAAGAAAGCGAAATTGTAAAATTTTTATCAATGATTTTGAGTGCGGCAAAACATTTTTTTTTCTTCATTTCGGTGTTCAGTTTTTGTACTGAAATTTTTTGTCGGACTTGTTATTGATCTATTTACCCTGTCAAGCTCCTCCTTTGTATTATCCTCAAGCGCTCTGATGTCCTCCATCGTGAGTCCGTGCCAGCGGTCTATCCAGCAGAAGACTTGCCTGTGGAAGTTGGTGAATAAACGCCTCTCAGCTTTCTGTATAAAATTCTCGACACGCGTCTGCAGGCCGAACCACTTGAATTCGCACGTGACCAGTTTGTAACAAGTCATAACTGGCTGGACTTTATTTTTCCAGTCCTTGGCGACCAATGGCCCTCTATCGGTCTTTCGCGACTTGAATTTCGTAGGATCCTCATCCTCTTTGTAATCCGCGCTGGCGATGGGATCATTGGCAATGTCTATATGAATAACTTCTCGTATCTTCAGCTTGTCGGCCGACAATTCGTGAACGTTTTGTTGATTTCCGACATCACCGATGTGAAACGATTCGATCATGATAATGAAATTATCCTTCATGTAACCGGGATTCTAAGAACGAAAATTTTCATTTATTTTTTTTTACAAATTTTTTTTTACAAACGAAATATCAAAATATTTTTTGCAAATAAATTATCATCGAGTATCAAGATAGAGTACTGTTATCACGGTTTTGCAGTAGGGATATGCGTTCCATGCTTCCTCATGAACCTCCAACGAATTCTTTGGTAACAATATGCGAATGAACGCTGGAACTTTGCTTGCTAAGTGATAAATCTTGTAGGTATACTGGCCCGAGGAGTACTTGCCGCCGAGCAATGGATAATCTGTGAATGGCTCATTCTTGAGTACCTCAATGCCTTCACCTCCGCCTGTATTATTTTTACTAGCTTCTGCCACAGAGTACAGCTGAGCCACTTGGTACTATTAAGAAAAAACAAAAATAAAAACAAATTGGTTAACATTCTCTTTGTTCAAGATACCGCAGGCTGCTTCGAAAGAAACTATCGTGTCAATTCATTTGTCCGATAGAGAAGCTCGGAACCGTGGCAATAGACATGAAAATGCAGTCGCGTAAAAAGTTGTATGTTTCAGGCCAACTGTTCGGTCAAAAATATTTGTACACTTGAGCTTCTCATCTAACCAAAATTTTTTAACAATATTCATAATTGCCTATCTCATATTCCAGCCGATTGATACAAATCTTAAACGGTATATCAAACGAAATTTATTTACTACTCAATGCAATAACAATTTGTTCGTGTTGAAAAAAGAAACTTTTTTACAATATATTTATGTGCAATATAGAATTTACTTATGTACACCGCTCCGCATGTACATCCGTCACATTTCCATTGTTATCTGTCTGGCCTTTGCGATCACATGAATTGAGTTACAGATTGCCGATAGCCAAAGACCATTATACTCGGTAACACAGAACAATCTTTCCCCCGCCGTGATTTCACATGCCAGAACAAACCGTCATGTTCGTATCACAGCGATGTCACGTTCAAATCGGTACAGAAACGTGTAACAATAGTATAAAATGTCTAATAGTACAGTTCCGCAGTGAGAAAAAATAATCACGGTGTCTCGATCCACCTGCGAATGCAAAGCCCGACATCCAAATTTTTATCGTGCAACGTCACTAAAAACTAGCGTGACAGAATCGCCATGTCAGCAAAAAAAAAAAAGTTGAACAAAGATAAAGGGAAAAAAATGATTTTTCGTGCATCCTACGTGAGACGCTTATTCACGTAATTACACGTGGCTCAACATTAATTACAACTTATGGCAAACGGTTTTTCATGACGTACCTCTTCGACCGTGAGAGGCAGGGTGACGCGGCTGCAACAGAAAACATACATCCATATAATGAAGGAGTTTGGCGGAACAAAGATGCTCGGGTGGGTGAAAAGGGGGGGGGGGGGGCGAGAGAGAGACATGACGCACAAGACAGCAGAAGTGGTCTTAGTGGCCTTGAGCCTGTCTTTATCTCTCTCGTTTGCTTTCTCGGTCTACGCGACGACGAGCAACGAAGTTTAGCTTCGTCCTCGTTCCCTAATCTCGTCGAGAGTGAGTCGATCAAGTCGATTCAAGTAGTTCGGTCGAAAAGTAAAAAAAATCGATTAACGCGACGGGAGGAAGCAAATGGGCCAACGAAATGGCCATCGAATTGCCTAAAAGGGAGGAAATAAAAGTGAGGGGACACCGGAAACCGGGAAGCTAGGGATGGGACGAGGGAAGGGCAGGGGAGGATTGAAACTCGGAACGGGAAACATCCCTTTTTCTCCGGCGATAGCTCGATCCATCGACGTCGCAGATTCTCTCTGGTGTGCCTCGAAAATCGAAGAGATGCGCGCGATGGATGTTCTTCCCTCCCTCCCGGACCTCTCGCCCCAGCAGTTCCGATAGGTTCGCGTGACATACGAGAAATCGCTAGACACCCACAGAAACGTGCGCGGATACGCTAATAATTACCACCGGGTTAGGGCGACGCGCAACCTGGTTCCTTACGGAACCAAAAGGAATTAATCACAAATATATTTTAAACGCGCAACGTTAATGATTATAAAGCGATGACGACCGTGCTATTGGCCAATGGGACGCACCGTGAGGTCCCGCGGTTAAATGATCGTCGAGGCTCACCCGCGAACTATCTTTCGTTTTTTTTCCCGTCCATAATCCGTCTTACACCGTGTAACGGTTACCCGCTTCGTCGACGGCTCGATGGCCGAGGAAAATATGAATTAATGTGAAAAAGACGAGTATGCCTGACCGAGGCCGTACGAAACGTTTTAATCGCTATATATATATATATATATATATATATATATATATATATATATATATATATATATATATATATATATATATACGCGATTGCAAGTATACCGTTGATGACACATTTGGCAAGTTCTTGTTCGTGAAATCGTTGACCAACTCACAATTCTTTGATCAGCATTTTATCCGTCGGCGGAGCACATGGACCGGTTGAAAAGTCTCTCCCTGTCGTCCAAGCTTGTTTAATTAACCAAACAGAGCTTGTCGTCGAGCACACGCACCGCGCGCGACACCCTCGCTCTATCGTCAAATTTAACGAACGTAGACACTGGCTCGGCCTCGCTTGCTTTTATCTTCTCCCTGGGGCGCTCTCTCTCTCTACCTTCGAACCGCAATCCCACTCACGCGCACTCCAAATTTGCTGGTGCTACTGCTTTAGTTCTACTCACTTCTGCTCGTACCGTCCAACCAGACGATACTGACCAATACTGACAACCCACGGTACCCACACATGCATACACGCGCATTATGTAGCCGTGCAAAGTGCTGAGGGGCTGGAACGACGGTAATACCGTCATGGCGGGGACCAGTGATTAGGTGGGAGTAAGAAGACTAGAGACCAGGAGACCGAACTCCACTAGTTCGGGTTAGACCGCAGATAGCTGCCTTAGTGGCGCTGCGATCGAGCTGGGTCTGACTAGCGAAGTACTCGCATCGACCCGGGCAGAGATGAGTTGGGAGATGTACAATGGAGGCCTTTCAGCACATCGAAATCCGGTACAGCCGAACCCTAGTGGCGAAATTCGGAACTGCGCAATCTACGTGACTGCTCGTGACGTCACGACGACGTGCTGATGGTGCTTAGCCAAGCAAACTCGGACGCCTTTTGGATTGCGCTCGCGCGCACGCAGTGGGCGGGGCTTAAGACGATGGACGACGTAAGCCATCTCCGTCTCCCTCGCTCCGCAGCAAGCGCCGATGGCGCTGTCTCTCTCGCACTCGGCGATGTCGTCCATCGGCTTAACGCCACGGCTGTCGTGTGGCGAAATTCGGAACTCATCTTTCTTCGTGACGGTTCTCAGCTAAGGAAACTCAGATGCATTCCGGATTGCGCTCGCGCGCACGCAGTGGGCGTGACTAAACGCCTCGGCTATGATGTGGCGAAATTCGGAACTTAGAATCACGCGTGCAGCCGGGTTCGCAGATCCCAAACGAACCGGCAAATTACCAACGCAGTCGATCGATATTTAATATAGCTCGCGCGCACGTGTAAATACTTGTGGATGACGGCTTCGGTTGGGAGAGTTTTTCCACCGCTCGCGTCTCGTTCGCGACAATCCAGCTGTGCCGTTCGCTTACATTGTAGCTATATTTACACAGCTCTCTCGCACCACCGCGGTCTTCGATAGTACCTTCTCACTTGCATTCCGTCTTTTTCATCGCATGAGGCTTGCTTGTATTTCCAATTACATTTTTTTGAAGTGAATACTTCTTAAACGACACAGGATCGGCTCGCCAGCCGGCGCGTTGTAGGACGGGACAAGAGAATGAAGGAATGAAAGAAGAGAGAGGGGGGACGAGAATGATGCGTGAGCTGTGGGTATGCGAGTGAGAGCGAGCGAGTCAATGCAGAGAGGGGGCAGGATCGCGTGCCTCGTCATCGGCAGTATACCTGGAGTATACGTGTGATAGTACGGACAGACCTCGTGCGAGAGAGATAGCGCCATGGGCGCTCGCGGCGGATCGAGAGAGAACGTGGATCTTAAGAGGATCCCGAACATTTGGGCCACCTTCTCTCTCGCTCCGCCGCGAGCGCCCATGGCGCTATCTCTCTCGCACTCGTTGCGGACGCAAAACGTTTGGGATCCTCTCAAATGGCGAGTAAGGGCTGGAGCGTAAGAAAAAACACTTCTGCGATTTTTTTCATAAATAACTAAATAGAGATAATTCATTCAAACCTTTTACCCATCATTAAGTATCATTTCGATAACATTCTGTGATTGTTTTATGCGAAAATATCGAAGAACAAGCCGGTTACAAAGCTTTTCCAACAATGTCTTTGGATAAAAACTAGTAATAACTGTATCTCAGCTGAAAATTTTCTCAAATCAACGATCATCTAAATTTAGTCGAAGTATCATCAAATCCTCCCCTTTACGGTCTCTGATTTTTGAAGTGAATACTTCTTAAACGACACAGGATCGGCTCGCCAGCCGGCGCGTTGTAGGACGGGACAAGAGAATGAAGGAATGAAAGAAGAGAGAGAGGGGGCGAGCATGATGCGTAAGCTGTGGGTATGCGAGTGAGAGCGAGCGAGTCAATGCAGAGAGGGGGCAGGATCGCGTGCCTCGTCATCGGCAGTATACCTGGAGTATACGTGCGATAGTACGGACAGACCTCGTGCGAGAGAGATAGCGCCATGGGCGCTCGCGGCGGAGCGAGAGAGAACGTGGATCTTAAGAGGATCCCGAACGTTTGGGCCACCTTCTCTCTCGCTCCGCCGCGAGCGCCCATGGCGCTATCTCTCTCGCACTTGTTGCGGCCGCGAAACGTTTGGGATCCTCTCAAATGGCGGGTAAGGGCTGGAGCGTAAGAAAAAACACTTCTGCGATTTTTTTCATAAATAAATAAATAGAGATAATTCATTCAAACCTTTTACCCATCATTAAGTATCATTTCGATAACATTCTGTGATTGTTTTATGCGAAAATATCGAAGAACAAGCCGGTGACAAAGCTTTTCCAACAATGTCTTTGGATAAAAACTATTTGCGGTAATAACTGTATCTCAGCTGAAAATTATCTCAAATCAACGATCATCTAAATTTAGTCGAAGTATCATCAAATCCTCCCCTTTACGGTCTCTGATTTTTTTTTCATTCTTAAATTTTCGTTGGTCATTTAAAGTGAAAATTTCGTGGTCATTTTTCATAAAAAATAGCAGTTCTCACTTTCGATAACCACCAACAATTTGAAAATTAAAAAATAATAATCAGAGAACGTAGGGGGGAGGATTTCATGATATTTTGACTACATTTAAATGGTCTTTGATTTTAGATAATTTTCAGCTGAGATATAGTCAACACTGCAAATCGTTTTTTTCCAAGGACGTTTTTGGAAAAGCTTTGTCACCGGCTTGTTCGTCGATATTTTCTTATTAAAAGATTACAGGATGTTATCGAAATAATACTTAATATTGTTCAAAAGATTTGGGTAAATTTGCTCTATCCATATTTATAAAAAAAGACGTCTACCCTCCAGCCCTTATGCCCCCCCCCCCTCCTCCCGTTAATAAATAAAAAACATTTTTGAAAACACAAATATCAACGTGCAGGCTACTTTCGACTTCCTTGTCAATTCATAATTCGATCACTGACTTTTCCTCTCCTCCCCTTCTCTCTCGCTCTCTTTCTCTTTCTCTCTGGAATCATCGGCAATAATAATAATTCACCGCGCCAGCGAAATGCATACAAGTATTCACTTCCATCGTGTGTGATTCCAACACACACTCAATTTTTTGAAGTGAATACTTCTTAAACGACACAGGATCGGCTCGCCAGCCAGCGCGTTGTAGGACGGGACAAGAGAATGAAGGAATGAAAGAAGAGAGAGAGGGGAAGAGAATGATGCGTGAGCCGTGAGTATGCGAGTGAGAGCGAGCGAGTCGCCCCCCAGCCAGCCGCGTGTAGACCGGACGAGAGAATGAAGGAATCGGAGAAGAGAGAGATAATAATACGTGAGCCGTGTGTGTGCGAGTGAGAGCGAGCGTATACGAGAAGTATACGTGTGTTAGTACGGAGAGACCTCGTGCGAGAGAGATAGCGCCATGGGCGCTCGCGGCGGAGCGAGAGAGAACCCGGCCCAAACGTTCGGGATCTGAAGGGGCGGGTAAGGGCTGGAGCATAAAAAAAACACTTCTGCGATTTTTTTCATAATTAAATAAATAGAAATAATTCATTCAAACCTTTTACCCATCATTACGTATCATTTCGATAACATTCTGTGATTGTTATATGCGAAAATATCGAAGAACAAGCCGGTGACAAAGCTTTTCCAACAATGTCTTTGGAAAAAAACTATTTGCGGTGTTAATCTCAGCTGAAAATTATTTAAAATCAACGATCATCTAAATTTAGTAGAAGTATCATTAAATCCTCCCCTTTACGGTCTCTGATTTTTTTTCATTCTTACATTTTTGGTGGTCATTTGAAGTGAAAATTTCATGGTCATTTTTCATGAAAAATGGCAGTTTTCACTTTTAATGACCACCAAAACTTAAAAAATGAAAGAATAATAATCAGAGAACGTAGGGGGGAGGATTTCATGATATTTTGGCTACATTTGAATGGGCTTTGATTTCAGATAATTTTCAGCTGAGATATAGTTAACACTGCAAATCGTTTTTTACCAAAGACGTTCTTGGAAAAGCTTTGTCACCGGCTTGTTTGTCGATATTTACGCATTGAAAGATTACAGGATGTCGTCGAAATAATACTTAATAATGTTCAAAAGGTTTGAGTAATTTGCTCCATCCGTATTTATAAGAAAAGATGTTTACGCTCCAGCCCTTACGCCCCCCCCCCTTAATAAATAAAAAAAAATTTGGAAAACACAAATATCAACGTGCAGGCTACTTTCGACTTTCTTGCCAATTCATAATTCGATTACTCTTCCTCTCCTCCCCTTCTCACTCTTTCTCTTTCTCTCTGGAATCATCGGCAGAAATAATTTATCGCGCCAGCGAAATCCATACAAGTATTCACTTCCATGGTGTATGATTCCAACACACTCAATTTTTTTTTTCGTTTTCTCGATCTGCCGTCTTGTGCTCGAATAAAAAATGTCGTAGTGTATTGTGAAAAAGCGATAAAATAAAAAAACAATTTTAGTGCGTGTTGTGATAAAAAAAAAACAATTGTTGTGGTTTTTGGGGTTTTTGCGAAACATTGTAAAACGTGATTTCAAAAAATTATTCTAAAAAATCATTATTTAGAAAAAATAATGTTCTCCGTTTATTCCGTTTGATAAATATTTTAATAATACACCGCATTTCAACAAGTGTAAATATTTTATTCCTTCTGTTCCTTCCCTTATACGCATATACTTTCAAATTCTAACCTAAATAACGAATTATCCGAACGCGTCGGATGCAAATTATGCCGACGCTGCGCGACTGGAGTGGGGGTCATGCGGGTGACTACTAGCGCTGCGTGGTGGTTTAGTTTACCGCTGCGACAATTACGGGGACACGGTAGACCAGCAGTGTCAGCCCCCTGGCTGAGCATCATCAGCCCCTACGGGCATCTCGGAGTTTCGAATTTCGCCGCACCACGGCGGTGGCGTTTATCCACGCCTACTGCATGCGCGCGAGCGCAATCCGACGAGCGCCCGAGATTGCTTGGTTGAGCATCATCAGCATCTACGGGCATCTCAGAGTTTCGAATTTCGCCACCAGGTTCGCACGGTCTTTCATCTCAACCACTAAAAAAGCCTCCTCCAGACATCTCCCAACTCATCTCTGCTTACAGTTGCAGAAGGCGACATAACTATACGATGAGACAAGCTTTCTTTTCTTTGCTATTTTTGTAAATTGAGTTCGAATGCTTTTTATTTTACTTCCTTGAAGCATTCATCTGGCGCGGCCCAGGTCAATAGCTGCCAGGGCTCCCAATTTTACAATATAATAACAATATACATATGAACAATTCCACGTGACTTCAGCCACTAAAAAAAAAATTGTCCACAAATAATTTTAAAAAATTGAGCTATTTTATTGCAATATATTCACCGAGTGCCAATTTGAAAATTTTTTTTTTACGGTTTTATCGTTAATTAACGTTTTTTTTTTTTTATTTTTCCATTCGAATGGCTGTAGCTTTGGCAGAATTTGGCGTATTTACATTTGTAAAAAACGAAAATGTGCGTTTTTTTATGGCCTTCCAGAAAAAAATTACTTTAGATTTCATCGATTTCATTGAGCAAGTTGAACGTCCGTTTCAGGGCAAAATATGGAAAAATATTTTTTTTCTCAAAAAATGCATTTTTAATTTTTTTTTTCGAAATTTCCCCAAATTCTGAATACAAAAAAAGAATTTTCAGTATATTTCATATCGTGGGATCGGTAAGCGATAATGCGTAATTTTACCGATTTTATTATGTAATAGATTATTTCAGTTTGATTTTTTTTTCATGTGCTCCAGTCGCTTTACGCGAGTTCAGAGGCCTTCCTGAAAGATAACTAAATGATAATCAATGCTCGTTGAATCGCGTAAAGCGAAAAAAACAAGCTCAAAAAAAACTATTAATAAAATCGGTAAAATTACGCATTACCGTTTACTGATCCCACGATATAAAAAATACCAAAAATTCTTTTTTTGTATTCAGAATTTCGGGAAATTTTGAAAAAAAAAAATAAAACGTATTTTTTGAGAAAAAAAATATTTTTGCATATTTTGCCCTGAAACGGACGTTCAACTTGCCAAATAAAATCTAAAGTAATTTTTTTCTGGAAGGCCATAAAGAGCCGCACATATTCGTTTTTTACAAATGTGAATACGCCAAATCCTGCCAAAGATACAGCCATTTGAATGGAAAAAGCTGCAAGTTGAAACTTGCAAATTGCTTCCTCATAATTTGAGGCAAGCTGCAAGTTGAAACTTGCAAATTGCTTCCTCATAATTTAAGGCAAGCTGCAAGTTGAAACTTGCAAATTACTTCCTCATAATTTTAGGCAAGCTGCAAGTTGAATCTTGCAATTTGCTTCCTCTGAATTGTCAGTAGTGAACAAAGGTTCCTTTATGAGGAAGCCAAAAGATAAATGCTCCCTCATGGCTCCCTCATAAGGAAATCTTCGTTCACTACTGACAATTCATAGGAAGCAAATTGCAAGATTCAACTTGCAGCTTGCCTAAAATTATGAGGAAGTAATTTGCAAGTTTCAACTTGCAGCTTGCCTTAAATTATGAGGAAGCAATTTGCAAGTTTCAACTTGCAGCTTGCCTCAAATTATGAGGAAGCAATTTGCAAGTTTCAACTTGCAGCTTTTTTCATTTATAATCGATCATAGTATTCAATATTCGAATATCATTCAAACTGAAAAACTGCTTGGGAACTGAAAAAGTGTTCAGATTTATAAATACTGCGTCAACGTCGCGAGTTCCGGTTCAATTAGAGCCGTTCGTTCATTCTACTGTTTATTGACACTAGACCGTATATAAAAAATTAAAGTTTTATAAAATTTGAACGCGTCGTTCAATGTCTACCAAATTTAGTCACGAACAGAGGTAAACGTTAGCTTATGCACGTCTATAAATTTCAGCACGGTCCGTAAATTATTTTTGAATTTGCAGAGGTTGGAACTTCAAAATTTAGAATTGCTCTAAAATGCGATCCGATTGGCCGATTTTTGCCAAATTTAATATGTATCACAACTTAATGACATTCAATAGCTGTAGAGAATTTGGGTTCGATTGGTGGAAGTTAACGGCAAATAAAGCGACAAAGGTCATTTTTTGAAAAATTCAAAATATCATAAAATCCGAACTTGTCGACGGATTCGGCTCAAATGCAATACCATACAACCTTGGGTATAACTCTATATTTGAAGAACTATTTAGACAAATATCTCAAAATTTGCGAACGCTAGAGTGTTCACGACAATTTTTTGAAAAATTCAAAACGCTGTAAAATTCGAACGGATGCGTCGATTGTTGCAAAAATTATACATGACATAGAGATTGTATGGCACCACATGTGTGCAAAATCTGAGCGCTGTAGCTATAACCGTTTTCGAGTTATGGACGTTTGAATTTTGGAGGGTCGATCCACACACACACACACACACACACACACACACACACACACACACACACATACATCCGGACATTTTCTACGAATGTCATTTCTGGATGTTTTAGGACATTTTGAACCTATTGACATTAAGATCTCGAAAAAAAATTTTCGGACCGTCACAAAGCTTCCTTTATGAGGAAGCAAAATTAAAAAAAAACGGTAATTAACGATAAAACCGTAAAAAAAAAAATTTTAACTTGGCACTCGGTGAATATATTGCGATAAAATGGCTCAATTTTTTAAAATTATTTGTGGAAAAAAATTTTTTTTAGTGGCTGAAGTCACGTGGAATCGCTCATATGCATGTTAGACGCCAACTCAGGTCGTGTGGCAGTTAGACCATCGTGGTCGATGCTGATTCGACGAATTGGCGAGAGGATACCGACCGGAATCGCCTCGGTTGCGAATATGTCTGAAAATTTTAAGATGTAAGTTCTATATAGGTTATACGTAGTTGTATATGTTAATGACCGCGGTACACGCGTGCAGTGCCCGGACAGTTCGTATAACCCACCACTTATTATTCGCTCGGCCACGATTCCAGCAAAAGTGCAAGCCGGAATGTTCACACCAATCCAAATCCAGCGATGTTCACACATTTGACTGTTAGCATTGGTTCGCATGGCGCCCGATTCAAACAATTGAATCGCGAACCTCGACTGTGATGCCAGATTAGGGGAAATTGCTCGAAAAATCTGCCCTCTCTCCATGCCTGTTTCGAGCGGCTCTTGAGGAGAAGCGGGCTGGTGACACCGCCCACGGCATGGCATGCAGCGAATAGCGTAAACAGGCGCTCTTCTAGCCGTCCGCCTCAGCAGACGCTCGCTCCAAGGGAGGTCTTCTCTCTCTCACTCTCTCGTCCGGTCCTTTACAAGCGACACCACCCACGGCACAGCATCGGGAAAAGCTTGTACCAACGACCACCAACTTACAACACCAAATAAATATAACGAAAACCTAATCCCCTCCAATCCGTGTTTAATTATTCGTACAGCATAATTTTCTATACATATATTCTACATTACACCCAATACAGCCCAGTCGTTACCAGATGCAAGTACGAGGAAAGAACGAACAACATAATAAAATAACAACAAATTGGGCGGGTTTGGCGAAATCGTATGTTTAACGACGTTCGAGCGATCATCGACGTTTTACCGTTTAGTAACGGCTCATCAATGACTATTAGTAAAGTGTTAAACGCGTTTCGGACACCGGTCAAATAATCTCTAAGCCACGGGCGAGCAGCAACTCATACCCACGAATCGCGTTGCACGAACGTTCAGTGTCAAAATCCGCCACGTCAACGCCACACCACAAACACCGCATATTCGCCTGTTTCGACAGCACAAAAATATTGCAGATTTGGAAATATTTTTATTGTGGACACACGGCACTGTCATTCACACATAATTGTGTAAATCGTGACAATACGAAGAATTTTTCCAAGGTATTAATGTTCGGAGGCAATAAAATGAGACTATTCGTGCCGGTGTTTGTTTTTGCTTTTGCGAGCATCCGTCACGTTGTGGCTGAGGATTGCAAAGGATGCGTTCCTCTGGATTCCATTTCGTTTAATAAGGTAGGCGGAAGTAATTGAATTACAATAATTCGATGTAGACAATTTTTATTATCGTCTATCGGAGTTTATCTGCATTATCTGTCATTAATTTCAATGACGGTTAACGATTATTCTGACCTCGTGTTATTTCTGCGGCCGACTGTACCGTAGAGGTCCACTGACCGTGACAACGACGTCGCCGTGGTAACAAGTTGTGCAGGCCGAGGCGTAACCACAAAATTGTAAGGCGGGGTGGAACAACGGGAGTGCGAGGGAGATGGAAATAGTGGTGCTAACGACGGACTGAGAGAGAAACCCGTAACATAGATACGGTGTGCGGGGCGGGGCGGGGGCGCTGCACGTGAGCCACCATGGGTGAAACCGCGTTATATCTTGGCGATCGTCGTGGAACAAGAAAGAACGAAAGAACAATGCTCTCCCATATTGATGGTTGTTCGACATTCATCAATACGGAGTAAATTATGAAATTATGCGATAGGAACAGACAAACGGCTTATGAATGCAACGAAGAATACATTGTTTCAATTAACGGATTTTGGTTAACAGCAGGGAATTAAATGATCCGTCGTTTAATTGTGCATAATAAGTCGATGATTCGTTTCTTATCGAAAGCTTGATTAATTTTTGATTTCCATCGAATGTTGATTTGTTCGCGTACTTTTTCAGTTGACTGTACGGCGTGCACTTATTCGTCCATGAATATCCGATCTCCATAGTAACCGCGGTCCGCGGTGACCGCGCGAAAATTTTCAAATGTTCCGTTACTCTTGTAGATTTTGATTGCTATTACAATCACAATTTTTCAGTTGCTTATATCGGCACAGTTTTAGATTTTTACGATCTTATTGTCATCCACATTTGCCGATACTAGTCAATACCACATTTGTGAATGCTGGCCGATACCAAAAGTAATTACACTACTATAATACGTTCTGTGGGTATCGCTTCAGACTTCAGTTTTATATCCCGTAAACGACGTACACAAAATAAATCGTTCAGTTGGCGTCACGCTGAAACATCCTATGTGTTGTTTGCGTTTGTAACAGCTATTACTTTTTTTTTTTTTTTCCCAGGTGATATCAAAGTTCAGAGCGGCGCTCGTGAAATTCGACGTTGCTTTTCCGTACGGCGATAAACACGAGGAATTTGGAAAAGTAGCAGTCGATACGAAAGAATTGATGGATCTTCTTGTGGCGGAAATCGGGGTCAAAGATTTTGGCAACAAGGACAATTCTGATCTTGCGCAACAATATAACGTGAAGAAGGAAGACTATCCCGCGGTAATGCTCTTTGTTCAGGGAAACAGCGAACCCTACAGATTTTCGGTGGAAACAGATGCGGAATTCACTGCCGAAAATATCAAGAGATTCGTCAGAGCAAATTCGAAAATTTATATTGGTTTGCCCGGATGCGTAGAACGATTGGATAGAATTGCCGAATCGTTCAGACAAGCGAGCAACGATAACGATCGAAAGGTAACGTTTTTATTAATTTTTATTACCCCTAATTAGCTTAAAATTTTTTCTAATTTATTTTTTTCAACTGTTTAAACCGAACACAATGTGTAACTTCATCAACTTCCAATTTTTAGGCTCTACTGAAAAAGGCTAGGGTGTTTGAAGATACGTTGCCGGAGGAACATCGAGCTGCGGCTCGAGTTTACGTTAAAACAATGGAGAGGATATTGGAACGTGGCAACGTGTTTGTTCAGACCGAAAGAGCACGAATCGAAGGGCTGTTGACGAGCAAATTATCGAAGGAGAAGAAGCAAGAAATGGAAAAGAAAAGAAATATACTTCAGTCTTTTGCACACAGAGACGAGCTATGAGCCAAATATTTACTTTTGTATTGGTCAAAGTTCGTGACAGTTTCCAGCATATTACGCAATCGAGTCAAGGGTGACCACATTGCAACAGTTATTATTCACGGGTTCGAGTGCACTGTGGACTCTTCAACGCGCATTTTTTTTGGGGTTTGGTAACAACTTTGTTGAATAATATATTGAAAGTAATTCATTTCACAAGTTTTTCAACGTTTCTCACCTGACAGCCAAATCGTTGTTCAAACAATTTTTTTGTGGCAGACAGTGCATAGCTCACAACATGATACGATAATCTATCTGTGTCACCGGCATCGTAAATGATTTACTAACCGATATCTCTGTATTCGATCATCAACTACTAGAAGCACTATCATTATTATTCTTGCAGCCTGGTTTGCACTACCTCTAATGACATCCTGGTAGATTCACATGTTATGCAATTTCATTATCTGAATGGTAAAGGACAATGGGAGGTACGACAATGAAACGTATGGAGAGCAGTTTCATATCTTTTCACAATAACATTGAATTCGACAAACTCAAAGTCGCACTGATACAAAAAATACAAAAAAAATGAGAAACTTTGGTAATGAAACGATTCAGAATGAAAAAAAAAACACAATATCAAGAAATTTCGTATCTTGTGCAGCCTATTCATCGGCTAGTTGTTTTTCGCATATTCCAACAATCATTTACTGTACACACAAAAAATCCAAATACTAATCGTACTCGCTCCAATGGTAACCCATAATAGTACTTGGGTCACCAGAAAATAAAATTTGTTCGTCTTCAAACAACAAAAACGACAAATTTCGTAGAATAAATAAATTTGTCTCATATCAGAGATGAGTAAAGAGATCGCCAGTGCCGTGTTAGAATTTTGTAACCTTGGCCGCCGGATTCGTCGAGCCAGAATTAACGATGGATCGTAAAATCTTAGTACCAAACGATTCCGCACAGACGTCGTGGCGATCGCCTCGAAATAACGGGTGGCACGGTCGAGTTCGTGCTAGGTTACGATGGCTCTACGTTTTTGAAGTGAATACTTCTTAAACGACACAGGATCGGCTCGCCAGCCGGCGCGTTGTAGGACGGGACAAGAGAATGAAGGAATGGAAGAAGAGAGAGAGGGGGCGAGAATGATGCGTAAGCTGTGGGTATGCGAGTGAGAGCGAGCGAGTCAATGCAGAGAGGGGGCAGGATCGCGTGCCTCGTCATCGGCAGTATACCTGGAGTATACGTGCGATAGTACGGACAGACCTCGTGCGAGAGAGATAGCGCCATGGGCGCTCGCGGCGGATCGAGAGAGAACGTGGATCTTAAGAGGATCCCGAACATTTGGGCCACCTTCTCTCTCGCTCCGCCGCGAGCGCCCATGGCGCTATCTGTCTCGCACTTGTTGCGGACGCGAAACGTTTGGGATCCTCTCAAATGGCGGGTAAGGGCTGGAGCGTAAGAAAAAACACTTCTGCGATTTTTTTCATAGATAACTAAATAGAGATAATTCATTCAAACCTTTCACCCATCATTAAGTATCATTTCGATAACATTCTGTGATTGTTCTATGCGATAATATCGAAGAACAAGCCGGTTACAAAGCTTTTCCAACAATGTCTTTGGATAAAAACTAGTAATGACTGTATCTCAGCTGAACATTTTCTCAAATCAACGATCATCTAAATTTAGTCGAAGTATCATCAAATCCTCCCCTTTACGGTCTCTGATTTTTTTTTTCATTCTTAAATTTTCGGTGGTCATTTAATAGTGAAAATTTCGTGGTCATTTTTCATGAAAAATATAGCAGTTCTCACTTTCAATGACCACCAACAATTTAAAAATAAAAAAATAATAATCAGAGAACGTAGGGGGGGAGGATTTCATGATATTTTGACTACATTTAAATGGTCTTTGATTTTAGATAATTTTCAGCTGAGATATAGTCAACACTGATGCAAATCGTTTTTTTTTCCAAAGACGTTTTTGGAAAAGCTTCGTCACCGCGGCTTGTTTGTCGATATTTTCTTATAAAAAGATTACAGGATGTTATCGAAATAATACTTGATAATGTTCAAAAGGTTTGGGTAAATTTGCTCTATCCATATTTATAAAAAAAAGATGTCTACCCTCCATTGGATTGGATTATGTCAAATATCGCCTGTGAAAATTCGTTAATCTGAATCACTGCTGACAAACATGTACGATTTGCGCAGGTAAAATATTATAATCGTTGTTTGACCGATTGGAATTGTTCTCGTCTTGAACTCTCATTGTCTTACGCACAGCGTGTCATAAAATAAATTATATCACATTTTCATATGTAAAATTGTTTTGTTTTAGTATTTCATGCTTGTACTAAATTGAGCGTGTCAAGGGAGCGAAAGTTTGGGACCACGCACGGCTTCGTCATGCTGTCGATTAATATTTTACCCCTGAATATTGCTACATATCAAATGTAAATGTTTATACATCAAATGTGAGGTTATGTTTAAGGCTGATCCCCCGACGACAGCGCCGTCTAGTAGCGGCGATAGTTTTAAATGCGTCGACGCTAAGGTACCCTCCCCCACTACCAGAATTTGACTTCGTTTCCAGACCTGTATGTAAGACCGTGGCCAGTGCCATCGGTGCTCGCTGCAAAACGAGGGAGACGGAGAGAGTTTATGTCGTCCATCGTCTTAATGGCGGGTGGGGGGTCGAGGGACTTGGGCGCGCGCAGGGGGCTGACACTGCTGGTCTACCGTGTCCCCGTTATTGTTGCGGCGGTAAACTAAACCACCACGCGGCGCTAGTAGTCACCCACATGACCCCCACTCCAGTCGCGCAGCGTCTGCATAATTTGCATTCGACGCGTTCGGATAATTCGTTATTTAGGTTAGAATTTAAAAGTATATGCGTATAAGAAAAGGAACAGAAGGAATAAAATATTTACACTTGTTGAAATGCGGTGTATTATTAAAATATTTATCAAACGGAATAAACGGAGAACATTATTTTTTCTAAATAATGATTTTTTAGAATAATTTTTAAAAATCACGTTCTACAATGTTTCGCAAAAACCCCAAAAACCACAACGATTGTTTTTTTTTATCACAACACGCACTAAAATTGTTTTTTTATTTTATCGCTTTTTCACAACACACTACGACATTTTTTATTCGAGCACAAGACGGCAGATCGAGAAAACGAAAAAAAAAATTGAGTGTGTTGGAATCACACACCATGGAAGTGAATACTTGTATGGATTTCGCTGGCGCGATAAATTATTTCTGCCGATGATTCCAGAGAGAAAGAGAAAAAGCGAGAAGGGGAGGAGCGGAAGAGTAATCGAATTATGAATTGGCAAGAAAGTCGAAAGTAGCCTGCACGCTGATATTTGTGTTTTCCGAATTTTTTTTTATTTATTAAGGGGGGGGGGGCGTAAGGGCTGGAGCGTAAACATATTTTCTTATAAATATGGATGGAGCAAATTACTCAAACCTTTTGAACATTATTAAGTATTATTTCGACGACATCCTGTAATCTTTCAATGCGTAAGTATCGACAAAGAAGCCGGTGACAAAGCTTTTCCAAGAACGTCTTTGGAAAAAAACGATTTGCAGTGTTAACTATATCTCAGCTAAAAATCATCTGAAATCAAAGACCATTCAAATGTAGCCAAAATATCATGAAATCCTCCCCCCTACGTTCTCTGATTATTATTCTTTCATTTTTAAAGTTTTGGTGGTCATTGAAAGTGAAAACTGCTATTTTTAACTCCCGATTGCCCACGGGGCAAAAAACGGGAGTTATGTGTTTCACCGCCTGCCCGCGAGATAGCTGAATTTTTAGGCTGAAGTGTTTGGCCAAACGGCATATCCCCTCCTGACAGATTTTGGCACATCAATTCTGTGGGTCACGGACAAGGTCTTTTTTAACTCCCGATTGCCCACGGGGCAAAAAACGGGAGTTATGTGTTTCACCGCCTGCCCGCGAAATAGCTGAATTTTTAGGCTGGAGTGTTTGGCCAAACGGCATATCGCCTCCTGACAGATTTTGGCACATCAATTCTGTGGGTCACGGAGAAGGTCTTTTTTTCATAATATTTATGATCGGAAGCAAACTCGTAAAGGGATTCAATGTTTAAAATATCGACAAATTCAAAGGAGGGACATATCGCATTTTGCGATATGTCCCCTGAACTTATCGCCGTTCCCTGTTCGCCGTTCAGTACTCGCTTCAGACGGTAGACTACGCGGACTGTTTCTTTCTCTCTCGCTCCGCAGCGAGAGCCGATAGTGTTGTCTCTCTCGGATTCGTGGATGTAGTCCATCGCCTTCAGACCCCTCGCGATTGGTTGTTCGAAGGAGGGGTGACATCGTCGGCGATGTGCCTTCACATACACCTATCTATCTATATATATATAGTTAAAAACCGTACGTCGTTATTTTTCTTTTATATTGAAGTGAATACTTCTTAAACGACACAGGATCGGCTCGCCAGCCGGCGCGTTGTAGGACGGGACAAGAGAATGAAGGAATGAAAGAAGAGAGAGGGGGCGAGAATGATGCGTAAGCTGTGGGTATGCGAGTGAGAGCGAGCGAGTCAATGCAGAGAGGGGGCAGGATCGCGTGCCTCGTCATCGGCAGTATACCTGGTAGTCCAGGCGAAAAGTCCAAAGTTCACGTTTTTTTGTCGAGGCGATGAGAGGGGTCCTATCCCATAGATTTCGACCTTGCGAACACGAATATCGAGGTTTTAAAGTTTTTTTCCTATGGGGTTTTCGAGCATCCCCTTTTTAAGGGTTGAAATCGCGATTACTCGAGAACGGTTGCATGTATGAAAAAAATGTTCAAACAAAAGTTGTAGAGAAAAAAAAATCATGACATTTTCATTTGAACTTTTTTTTCGTAAAATCATTAGGTGAGTCAGGAGACGCGATTGAAATTAAAAACCCCACGTGCAGATGGCCGTGGTGGAGGGGATACCCCTGACGCGCTCACGGTATAGCTCGAAGTGGTGTGCGTACGCTCACGTACACGGAAGGTTGGGTTCATACGCATGTAGTAGTAAGAGACTCGCTCGAGCGTGACGGATAGCTCGAGTCGGTGTGCGTACGTTCACGTACACGGAAAGGCCGGCGGGATACGATGTGGTAGTAAGTAAACATCTTGACGTCGAAGAGAAACGAAATTCGTTCGGTCCGAGTTTTTCGCTTTCTGCCCATCATGAGCGAACGGCGCGATTATTTGAATATAGCTTACGAAAATTTAAATGTTATAGACATTTATTAATTAATTACATCGGATGCTTTTTTGTATTATCTTCTTACATTAACCTTTTTATATTATTTTTTTAAACGTTTTAAATTTTTTGCATAATTTTTTAATCGAACTTTTTACTCAGTACAAATTCACATAAAATGTTTATTTATAAGTCATAATAGTTGTAGTATAAATGTAGTAGTATAAATGTGAATAGTAATAGTGTAAATAGTGTAGTATAGTATAGTAATAGTAGTAAATAGTGTAGTATAAATGTGCGTTATTTTGTATTTAATTTTTAAAAAGTTCAATTTTATATACAATCAAAGCCATTTTTTTTTTCAAAGTCAGCGACTGTCATACGCAATCTGCCTTGTCGGTGCGGCAAAATATAGATCGTTACTTCGATGAATTTCGTATGTCTTATTATTAGCTTGGAGAACACTAGTATAAGCTCTTCAGTATACTATGGCGATTGATTGGACCAAGTACAGTGTTGCCAGATTGATGATGGAATGTTGGAGCCGGCTTCTACCGCTACGCGTGTGCGGAGTTAAGCCGCGAAATTTGAATTGAATATTTAGCTTACGAGATCCGTCAATCCCACGAGTCGCAGATTTCATGAGAAAAATTCCGAAAGCCGTGACTATTACTTCCGACCAATCTGGTTGACTTATGATCGACATAAGACTTGTCAAAATATCCGTGTTTAGGGAATCTAGTATTAACAATTGGATACTGAGATATAAAAATATATTTATGGATGAAGAATGGAACCAGTGAGTATTTACACATTTGACGTGAGACCCGGCACTTGCAACTATTTTTCAATATTTCTCTATGACATTCTATGTTCGCAAATTTTTTCCGATCAATCGCCATAGTATACTGAAGAGCTTATACTAGTGTTCTCCAAGCTAATAATAAGACATACAAAATTCATCGAAGTAACGATCTATATTTTGCCGCACCGACAAGGCAGATTGCGTATGACAGTCGCTGACTTTGAAAAAAAAAATGGCTTTGATTGTATATAAAATTGAACTTTTTAAAAATTAAATACAAAATAACGCACATTTATACTACACTATTTACTACTATTACTATACTATACTACACTATTTACACTATTACTATTCACATTTATACTACTACATTTATACTACAACTATTATGACTTATAAATAAACATTTTATGTGAATTTGTACTGAGTAAAAAGTTCGATTAAAAAATTATGCAAAAAATTTAAAACGTTTAAAAAAATAATATAAAAAGGTTAATGTAAGAAGATAATACAAAAAAGCATCCGATGTAATTAATTAATAAATGTCTATAACATTTAAATTTTCGTAAGCTATATTCAAATAATCGCGCCGTTCGCTCATGATGGGCAGAAAGCGAAAAACTCGGACGGAACGAATTTCGTTTCTCTTCGACGTCAAGATGTTTACTTACTACCACATCGTATCCCGCCGGCCTTTCCGTGTACGTGAACGTACGCACACCGACTCGAGCTATCCGTCACGCTCGAGCGAGTCTCTTACTACTACATGCGTATGAACGCAACCTTCCGTGTACGTGAGCGTACGCACACCACTTCGAGCTATACCGTGAGCGCGTCAGGGGTATCCCCTCCACCACGGCCATCTGCACGTGGGGTTTTTAATTTCAATCGCGTCTCCTGACTCACCTAATGATTTTACGAAAAAAAAGTTCAAATGAAAATGTCATGATTTTTTTTTCTCTACAACTTTTGTTTGAACATTTTTTTCATACATGCAACCGTTCTCGAGTAATCGCGATTTCAACCCTTAAAAAGGGGATGCTCGAAAACCCCATAGGAAAAAAACTTTAAAACCTCGATATTCGTGTTCGCAAGGTCGAAATCTATGGGATAGGACCCCTCTCATTGCCTCGACAAAAAAACGTGAACTTTGGACTTTTCGCCTGGACTATGGAGTATACGTGCGATAGTACGGACAGACCTCGTGCGAGAGAGATAGCGCCATGGGCGCTCGCGGCGGAGCGAGAGAGAACGTGGATCTTAAGAGGATCCCGAACGTTTGGGCCACCTTCTCTCTCGCTCCGCCGCGAGCGCCCATGGCGCTATCTCTCTCGCACTTGTTGCGGCCGCGGAACGTTTGGGATCCTCTCAAATGGCGGGTAAGGGCTGGAGCGTAAGAAAAAACACTTCTGCGATTTTTTTCATAAATAAATAAATAGAGATAATTCATTCAAACCTTTTACCCATCATTAAGTATCATTTCGATAACATTCTGTGATTGTTTTATGCGAAAATATCGAAGAACAAGCCGGTGACAAAGCTTTTCCAACATTGTCTTTGGATAAAAACTATTTGCGGTAATAACTGTATCTCAGCTGAAAATTATCTCAAATCAACGATCATCTAAATTTAGTCGAAGTATCATCAAATCCTCCCCTTTACGGTCTCTGATTTTTTTTTCATTCTTAAATTTTCGGTGGTCATTTAAAGTGAAAATTTCGTGGTCATTTTTCATAAAAAATAGCAGTTCTCACTTTCGATAACCACCAACAATTTGAAAATTAAAAAATAATAATCAGAGAACGTAGGGGGGAGGATTTCATGATATTTTGACTACATTTAAATGGTCTTTGATTTTAGATAATTTTCAGCTGAGATATAGTCAACACTGCAAATCGTTTTTTTTCCAAAGACGTTTTTGGAAAAGCTTTGCCACCGGCTTGTTCGTCGATATTTTCTTATTAAAAGATCACAGGATGTTATCGAAATAATACTTAATAATGTTCAAAAGATTTGGGTAAATTTGCTCTATCCATATTTATAAAAAAAGACGTCTACCCTCCAGCCCTTATGCCCCCCCCCTCCCGTTAATAAATAAAAAACATTTTTGAAAACACAAATATCAACGTGCAGGCTACTTTCGACTTCCTTGTTAATTCATAATTCGATCACTGACTCTTCCTCTCCTCCCCTTCTCGCTCTCTTTCTCTTTCTCTCTTCCTCTCCGCCCCTTCTCTCGCTCTTTCTCTTTCTCTCTGGAATCATCGGCAGAAATAATTTACCGCGCTAGCGAAATGCATACAAGTATTCACTTCCATCGTGTGTGATTCCCACACACTCAATTTTTTTTTATTTATTATTTAATATTAATTCCCGGTTAATTGATTTAACCAAGTTATTGAAAAAAAAAATTAATTCATGGTTCGCGGTATCCATCGGTTTCGGCATCTGACAGCCCGAGTAAAAATGATTATATATGAACATATCAAGAGACGCGGTAGCGTCTCGAGACAAGTACATTTACCCCTACCTATTCAGTTACCTACCTTACCGGCCTCATCTCGAGACGCGACCGCAGTATCATTTACTCCTAACCGAATGAATTTTAACCCAACTTTGTACTATTTTTTAAAATTCAGAGCCCCATTCATGAATGTTTAATTACAGTTTGAAGCGTTATTTTCTTATATTCCGATTGGGACCAATACCAATGCTGTAGGTGTTGTTATCCGGGAGATATCGAATTATTTTCATGATTAAAATCGTGCTTCCGACGTTTTTCGCCAAAAACGATTTCAGAGCTGTCGCACACTTTTCAGTAGTCATAGCGTCAGTCAGCTTGTCAGATCAGACATGATTATTCTACCGTCACTGACATCTCAACATTCACTCATTCATACGAGTATTGACCACGGCTAGTGATGACGGTCACTGATGATCAGTCAACCTTCGATACGAAACCAGCTGTGACATGAAGATAGAGATAGCGAATACGTACAGAATCTGACAGTTCGTTGCGGTTAACCAGTTAATAACCAAGAAGAAATGGCGAATAAAACTGATGATAGACATATTATATTTATTCTATATCGGTGAGAATTTTCTTCGATAATGTTCGAGACGGACGAGTGGTATGTCTGGTGAAATTGATAGAAAGCACAATGAAATTGAATGGATCTGTGATCGGTGTATTTTCAAGGAACCTGGAATAATTTTCAATCGTTGAGGTACGTAAAATGTACGAACGAAAATGAAATTACATGTCAATTCAACTCTAGAATTTGTAAAAACTGTAAACTTTATTCATCTGATAGCACTGCGCATCATAAATCATATTATAACCAAAGTTTTAATATAAAGTTATTCCAGTCATTCAAAAGTACGTGACGCAACAAAATCATTTATCGAAAATGAATTCAACGCAGGTAACAAGTTGAAACTCCATTCATCTAATTATACGCAAGTGAAACAAATCATTGATTAATGGTCTTTCAGCTTTACAACTCGAATTATATTCTGCGAATGAGATGCAATACACAAAATCATGTATCGCAGATCAAGTTTGAAGCATGAACGATAATGAAGTTTCATTATTTTGCCTACATACTTCATTACGCATGAAAAAGGAATGCAAAATAAGGTTTTACGCAGGTATGAAATCAAAATTCCATTCATCAAGAGACGCGGTAGCGTCTCGAGACAAGTACATTCACCTATTCAGTTACCTACCTTACCGGCCTTCTCTCGAGACGCGACTGCACTCTCTTATTCTGTGAACCGAGCTAACTATAACCCCACTTTAAAATATTTTTATAGATACACCGCGCTATTCATAAACGTTTAATTGCAATTACATGCGTAATTTTTTTATATTTCGATTGGAACCAACACCAGTGCTGTGGGTGCTGTTATGCGGGAAATATCGAATTATTTTCATGATTAAAATCGTGTTTCCGACGTTTTTCGCCAAAATCGTTTTCAGAGCTGTCGCACACTTTCCAGTAGTCACAGCTTGTCAGATCAGACGCGTCTATTCCCTGACATATCGCTGTCATCGCAGTCTTCACAGGTTACAATCACTGAGGACGATCGAATATGACAGTTCGCGGTGTTTTTGAAAAATTAACTGAAAACCACGCATGATATAGGAAACTGGTAACGAATTATTCAAAACGCATTCGTTTGTGGGCTGGAGTAAGATGAAACGTTTTTAACAAGTTTATATATTATTTTTGCAAAAAGTAGTTAAATCCCAACAAAAAACCCAATGGGTAAAAAAATTGAGACAAGTACATTTACGCGAGCGCGTTCCAACAAAAAGGCGTAAGATCAACTGGAAACATTAAACGCATGTATTCGCATCAAGATGATTTTTGAATTTATAAATTCCAATTTTTTTGAAAATCACAGCAGTACTTGGCGAGTTTTTTTCAAAGTCAATACAGATATTTAATTATTCAATAATAGTGTAAAGATATAGTCTGTCCATTTTTACGAAATAAAGTTACATGTTCTATCATTGGATAGTAGCTGTAACATATTAACTCGCCAAATACTGCTGTGATTTTCAAAAAAATTGGAATTTATAAATTCAAAAATCATCTTGATGCGAATACATGCGTTTAATGTTTCCAGTTGATCTTACGCCTTTTTGTTGGAACGCGCTCGCGTAAATGTACTTGTCTCAATTTTTTTACCCATTGGGTTTTTTGTTGGGATATAATTGTATACAATTGTATCATATACAATTGTATACAAAAATTGGCCCGATAGAATTTTATATTTTTGTATATAAACGTATACAATTGTATACGTTTATATACAAAAATATAAAATTCTATCGGGCCAATTTTTGTATACAATTGTATATGATCAATTATAATATCTTAATACAAATATATCACTTTGTAAGTAGATGCATCTACTTACAAAGTGATATTTGTATTAAGATATTTGTCGAATCTGTGTAACTTAGCGCATTGGAAAAATTTCCAATAAAAAGATGCACTAACTGGAATTCATTAATTTGTTCATGTGATTTTAATATCTACCATATTATGTACAGATTTACCCCAGTAAAAATGATTGCATATAATTTGACACAATCATATAAAAATGATATACAATCATATATATTTATATATAGGTTCATATAATTGTATAGTAATTGATCATGTACAATTGTATACAAATATTGGCTCGATATAATTTTATATATTTGTATATAAACGTATACAATTGTAATGTACTTAAGTACATTTATGACACGTACACTACTACGAAATAAAAATTTCTGAAGAGTGTGAGTTTGCAGCACGAGCAAAAGGCGAGTGATGCAATCACACGAGTCAAGAAAATGTTTTTCGCACCAGTTTCGTATACATTATATATAATCATATACAAGACTATATTGAATTATATAACTGTATATGATATTATATATAATTATATAAACTCCCTATGAAAACGGTATCTCCATATATCATTATATATAGAACTATATATAATGATATCAAATCAAATTTGATGGAAGTACATTGATATCGGATCATATATACAAATGTATAGAGTTATATACAATGATATATAACCCTATATATAAATATATATGATTGTATATCATTTTTATATAATTGTATCTAATTATATACAATCATTTTTACTCGGGAGCTCTTGCTGTGATAAGGAAATAATCTCCATGAGTTGACATAACGGCAAACATAACCTACAAGGTGTCTAGCCGGCTTTACGGTAAGCATAACCTATAAGGTTTTTTTCTTCATATTAATTTATTCAATCAGAATTCTAAGTTTGAAGCCTAGTCTCCAAATCTCATCCTTAATAGTAAAATAAGTATTTCGAATTTACATGCATGGAGAATAGCTGAATTCTAATCAATTCCTAATTAACGCTGTCAGTCATCCTTATCGATACAGTTTATTCAGTCAACAATCTTCATTCGATGTTCACTCTGATTGAAAACTCGAATAACCCTTGCTTTTCTGTATGATAATTTTTCTTCTCTGATATTGTTCAATCAGAATTCTAAGTTTGTAGCTTCGTTTTCAAATCTCATCCGTATTATTAGCGAAACAAGTATCAGTTTGATCGGAATTGAAATATTAATTGACATGACGATCTTTCACCTTATTTCAGGATAATTTGTCATTTTTTTCAGGATAATTTGGTGCTCTCTGTGGTGTTCGGCACGTATTTATATTTTTTTTTCTCTCTGTGAGGTTCGACATGTATTTATATATATATATTTTTTCTAATTTTACAATAGCAAACAATGTCCGATGTCAAGTCAGCATAGGCTGGACAAATCATCGACGTCAGTCATCGTCCAGCACAAATCAAATTCGCTGATGTACGAGTGAATCGTGGTGAAGGCTGATCTATAAGCCGCGCTTAACATGAAGGATGTTGCGCTAAATTGTGGTCAAGGCTGATCCCAGCCGCGCTTAACATAAAGGATGTTGCGCTGACATGCGTCCAAGGCTGTACCAGCCGCGTTCTACAATAACTGTAGAGCGCTGACATTGACTCCACGAATTACCATATCATTGGTAGGATGGAAGCAGTGGATCATCAAAATTATTGACTGAGCAAAAAAAAAATACGTGAGAAATAAAAATACGTGAACAAAAAAGTGAAAAAAAAAAAAAAAAAACAAAATCGAAAACCGAAAAAAAAGAAGAGGACCATCCGAGAAAAACCAAAAAGCCGCAAGGTTTTTGTACGAATATCGAAGGAAGGAACGAACGAAGCAAAAAAAAAAAAAATTAAAGGAAAAAACTCAACGAATAAAATCATCACCGCTCGCCCCATCAATGAAAAAAAAGGACCTTCCGAGGTAAACCCAAGCTGCAAGGACTCTCACTAAATGTTGAAGGAAGGAAGGAAGGAAGGAAGGAAGAAGAACTAAATCAAAGGTAAAAACTCAAGGAATAAAATCAACACTGCTCGCCACAGCAATGTAAGTACCAGTTTTCAAAAAACTTAATTATGCGTGAATATTAAGCCATTGCCACCACTTCTTACACGTAACCAAGAACATAAATCAAACCTTTCCCCAAACACCCTTTTTTCCTGTTTGATCAAATTGATGACCTTTTTCAAGTTTTCTTTTTAAAAAAGGCTTTTTAATATAAATGAAACAAATGAAATAGATAGATAAGGCCAACCTTTTTCAAACAAATATGCCGGATCAATGAATAAACTTTTTAAGTATCTTCTTATGCAAACCAACACACACAAACAAAATTTTTTTTTTCTTCCTCGAAAATGTATCTCGTTAAAACGAAAAAAAGAGAACAAGACAAAAACCATTCCAACAAAAAATATGAATTAATCAAATACAAACTGTCCCAATTATTTTTACTTTTTTAATTTAACAAATTAACACCTAAAAATTGAACGATAAAAAAGAGAGAAAAATTAAAAAATAAATAAATAAAAACTTTTCCTAAAAAAAAAAATAAAGAAAAACGAATCGTAACAAACGAACGGTATCACTTTCTAAAAAAAAAATTTATTTTTTCACAAACAAATTAGTTTTTTCTCTTTCGTCCTCTCTGATAAATCAATACCTTTTCCGATACCCATCTTGAAGGATCTTCCCCTTTTTAAAAACTAAATTAAACAAAGAAACTAATAAAACCAAACATTACGTTTTTTTTTAAATCTAACCAACAAAAAATCATGTCTTGTCCCCACGAAAAACCTTTCTATCGAAACTACCCTTCTACACAAACTCGTCGAAACACACACACAGTCAAAAGAAATAATATAATAATAAGTTACGAAAACCGTTTAAATTCCTTTTTGCGCACCGCCTGATCGTATAAACAAACTATTTAACAAAGCTCTCCGTAAAATAATTGAAAAAAAAAACAGATATGAATGAAAAAAAAAATTAAAAAAAAAAAAAAAACTTCCTAAATCATCAAAAAAATTAAGAAAAAATAAAAAATTAAAAAAATCAATTTTTCCCCCTCTTTTCCCATCAAGCAAGTCAACATATGTTAATACGCATTTATATGTTGTAAAGCTTACACGAACACACCACTTTTGTTTCTTTTTCTCTAGTAAAACGACAGCAAAATCCGAATACCGATATTCGGTCTTTTCTCACATAAAACAAAAGAACAACAAATATTCAATCTTTCTATATAGGTATATAAAAAAAACAACATATATAAATAATTTTTTTTTCTAAAGCCCACTCTACAAAAAAAAACTAAAACTAACACAAAAAAAAAATGCTTTTCCTGAGTCTTCCGCTCTCTGAGGGAAACCTTTTTATGCCATCGACCCAAAGCAGTTACATTCGTTTCGAACCATGATAGTTCTACCGCATATAGTTTTCCGTTCCACCCTTTTAGAGGGGAGAACATATTTTTCTTTCCGTCCTATTAAGGAGGAAAATACAACTTTTTTCACTCCATTAAGGTGGAAAACAAATTCTTTTTCATTGCCCCAATACCGGCAAGAAACCAGAGACGAAATCTGGAGCCACCACTAATTGAAAAAAAAAAATTAAACAACCCAAAATACAAATTTACGCCTTAAAAAAAAAAAAAAAAAAAAAAAAACCACAATGCCAGGAAACAAAAACGACGGAGGGTCGGAGGACCTCAGTTTCGTTTATGACGTTTTACGAGATTTTGATGGCTCTAGAGACTCGTTTAGAGCCTTTGAGAACCAGTGCAGAACTTTAGCGGGAATAACGCACAATAGTAGTATCGTGGCCAAAGCCGCAAAAATGAGGCTCACAGGCGACGCCTACGATCTGGTACGGGAAAAAGCATACAACACTGTAGAAGCACTTTTGGACGATCTAAAGAAAACCTTCGGAAAACCATTAGAATTAGCAGACCTCGCTCTCAAACTCAGGACGATGTGCCAAAATTACAATGAGTCTGTTTTACGCTATTCAATAAGAATCAGGGTCATACGAAGAGAGATAATCGATAGCTTAAACGCAGTTCACGGCGCCGAGGAAGACCGAGCTTATTTAACAAGAAGACAAAACGAGGAAGAACAACGTATTATAAAAGCATTTGTCCGCGGCCTTTTCGAACCAATACAGTTACGCTTAGCACATTTTAAGGCGGAAACACTTGACGAGGTAATCGACGAGGCTACGTCAATCGAAAACGAGTTAGAGATAAGACGGAAACTGCATCAAAATAGGAAAACATCCACAGCAAATACACTAGATACAGCTGTACCAATTGTAGCCAAAGTGCAATATGCTGGAACCAGATCACTCGCGTCGAAATATTGCGAATTACACCAAAATGACACACATGACACCTCGGAATGTTTTACGGTGCAACAATTGCGTGCAAACAAATTTAATCGTCTCGAACAAAATAAGTTCCGCCAAAATCACACGAATAAACCCCGAAATTTCGAACAAAACCGACTAAACTTCCGCGACGACAGACGAAACTTCCAAAATCTGCCAAACTGGTACAACAATTGTGGAAATTTCAGGCGAAATGCACAGGATCATTCAGACTCGCTAAATTACAATCAAAAATGGCAAGGTCAAAATCCACAATACTCCACAAACATACAGAGCCCATCAAACTGGGGTGGAAATCGAAATAATTCGTGCGGAAATAGCCACGACAACTTCCGGGACAGGAACTTGTCAGAAAACAATCAACCACAGAAGCCGTCGAACGCATGGCAAAATAAAAGCGTAGGTACCAGCCTCGACGAAAGCGCGGTAATAAAGCTTCTCGAGAAAATTATCAAAGAAAAATCAAGCCGCTGCTTCCTGGAACAACGCGTCGTGGAACACGCCACAACAGCGTACCAGTCTCCCACAAACACGAATGGCCACCGACCGACCGGTGACACATCCGGAAACTCGGCACCAGAGGAAAAACTCCGACTACTCGAATCACCACCAAGTGAACAGAAAGATAGCACAGAAGAAAGATCGTCAAGAAGCAAAGAATATGAAGAGTCGCACGTCGACGTAACCATCGACGACGAGGCCCCAGAAACGGAATCGGCAGACGAAGGAACTAAATGCGTGAGTCACTATGAAAAATAAAAGAAAGAAAAAAAGAAGCCAACGGCAACGAAAAGAAAGAAAAATAAGCCCATCGCGGCAAGAAAAAATAAGCCCATCGCGGCAACAAGAAATAAGCCCATCGCGGCAAGAGAAAATAAGCCCATCGCGGCAAGAAGAAATAAGCTCATCGCGGCAATTAAAAGAAGAAGAAATAAGCCCATCGCGGCAAGGAAAAGAAAATCGTTTAGCAATGGAAGACTCAGCACCACTGCAAGAACCCAAAAATACGTCGCAATCAGCCGATATACTAGAAGTCACCGGTACGGAAAAAGACAGCCAAAGCTTAACAGAATCCACACCACAACCAGGGAAAACCATAAACGAACCCGGTTATCTATCACCCGAAATGACTTCGAATCACTGGGAACCTTAACCCTCGCCAAATATAGTTGGAGAATTCGCCCAAATCGACAAACCTACGGACAGCAACACTCTGCCACCTCCGGTCGTGCACCCAGCTCGCAGACCTCCTCCGAAACCAAACGAGACGAGAAAAATAAAGAAAAGGAAAGAAGCGAGAAACCGATGGACAGAAACTCGCACAAATCCAGCAAAACTCGACAACATCGGCAGCAAGATGCTGCCATCTCCGGTTGCGCACCCAGCTCGCAGACCTCCCCCGAAACCGAACGAGGCGAGGAAAATAAAGAAAAGGAAAGAAGCGAGAAACCAAGGGACACAAAGACGCACAAATCCATTAAAACATGACAACATCGCACACTTCCTAGCATCCGATTGCGAAATGAACACTACAATCGTAAAGTCAGTCGTCGAAAAACGTAAAACCAACATCGAACAATTTCTTAAACAAAGCCCAAAATCAGGGGGCGTACTCACCGTGCGAAACCAAGACGAATGCTACATGACAATGATCTGTAAGCAGAAGTCATCGGACACGACCACCGTCCACATGGTGAAAAAGTTTACAGACACGCTCGTGAAATTTTGTAAAAAAGAAAAATTCGAATCATGCACGCTGTCTAAAGACCCAGAAATCATCGACACATTGCTATGGATGAACATTAGGATATACATGCGATTAATTACACTAACATCTTGCCAGGGACCCGTCATGGTCCCACAACCAACAAAAAGAATGGATATGGAAGAACTCTACTCTCCAGCAGCCGGAGGACAAAAAGGCGTTATAAAAACTTATTTAAATACGGCGGAATCAGCCTAGGATCTAGCAGAAAACTCGCAACAATCGCGTGGAAATTCCCGACGATAGGTCAAATATAATAAAACAAAAAAAAACAAAAAAACTAGATAATCATATATATATATAACCTTATTGTAATAATAATAATAATAATATATAACCCTTATTGTAATAAGCATTTAATTGAATACGGATACTAACACGACAACCACAGACATACGTAACTATCACCACTTCTTTACGCATATAATTTACTAATTAAAATACACAATCTTCAGAATAATAATAATAATAATAAATAAATTAACGAATAAATTAATAAAGGTTCTTGTTTACAAAAAGGGGAAAGAACCCCGCCTCCCAACCCATTCATGGACTCCCTGTTTTCCTTTTTAATCACACTTAAGCCCAACTAGGAGAACTACAAATATTCATATTCTAATACATAAACCCTACTATTATTATCTCATTACTATAATCGCTTAATTATTCATACATATATATTCATACATACATTCATACAACCTAAATATAAAGACCTTATTAGCACGACAAGTTAGGAACTCAATTACACACGTACATTCTCTATATTTATTTATGAACGATTAAATAGATACTATACCTTTTTTTTAAATAAAACTTGAAAAAAAAATCCTTAACGAAATTATGAACTACTACTTCCTTCCGAAAAAAAACCTACCCCTTCACCAAGAAAACCAACCGTACCCTATCCACCATCACCTACCCATCACTACCCCCCCCCCGTATTTAATCAAGTTTAGAATGCTTTCAGTTAGTCAAGGAACAAACGGATGAGTACAGAATAATGCCTCCTCTTTGGAGCTTACCTTATAATGATTACGCAACCAAACAATAAAGGATTGAGGATAATAACACCATCCCGGGAGCACCAAAAAATAAGAAATCTACTCCTTCACAACGAGGAAGAACCAGGAACAAGGACCAGGGAGAAACTTTTCTTTTAAGCTAATTTAGCTAATAAGGCCCAACACCTCCCCCTGTACCCAGTAACACCCCCCCCCCTCTAACACGAACAACTAACCTTTCTTTTTCAGGCTATGTTTCAGATTCTTTTCTTTATAGTGAAACAGGTTATACCCAACTCCAAAAAGGGGTAAAACCAAAAACCTCATCAGAAGGAAGATCCAACCAAACATACCCAGGAAACAATCGAGAAAGAGCCAACCGACTACAACCATCCAGGAAAAAATATATTAAGCAAAACACAAACACTAACACGAAACCCGGAGCATGGGCACTCCGTTATTATTATATAGAGATACACACACAAATACCAATTGTAAGAAAACGAGAACACAAACACCGAAAATTGGGAGCATAGGCACTCCACTTTTCAATGTATAGAATCGCACACAAAACGCTTAAATTGTATTCATTTCCAATGCAGGAGCATTGTTTTTTCCCCAACCGTGGGAGTGTAACGGCCCATATATTTCATCTTTCCCACACAAAACACTTACACCATCATTCTCACGGCAAGAGCGAGCCATTGGAACTTTTCCCAACGGTCGCCCTTATCACACATTCCACACATACACACACACATACATTCGGGCCAGCATCCATTGTCTTGGGAACGCTGACGCTAGCAGTCCCACGACAGAGGGACTGCGTCGCGCTGGACCAAGGGTCCGAAGTGGGGGCGTTATCACCCCCTGGCGAACGAAGACGCTCGGGGCCCAGGAGCGTCTTGCAGCCACTTTAACTTCAGTCTTCAAGCAGTCTTCCTTCTAGATTCAACCTAGCTACATCTCGCAAACACTACCCCTTTCACTCTTCAAGTCTTTACTCCAACTTCAACCGATTCACATCTCAACACTCTACTTCTTTACACTCACAACGATAGACACTCTCGCGGCACGCATTCACCTCAAACACGCTAATAAACTCAACTCAGTACAAAACTATCCAAACCGCGAGTTATCATTTATTCAACCGTACAAACCTTGCAACCCAAGAACACGCGTTAAATCGCAGCGTTACATTTGGTGTCAGAAGTGGCGAACCATAGAACACGCGTTAAATCGCAGCGTTAGAAACGTATAAAAATGAATTTATCAATTTTCAACAATATCAAACTTGATTAACCCTCCGGTCACGACCATTCTTCGGCACCCAGCTAAATTGTACGGGGCTATGAGTCACTGGTGACCCAGGGGTTGACCCGAGGGTTCAATTCAAATTAATATTGAAATGAAAATCACGATTATAAACAAATTATGAAAAATTGTTCAGAGATAAATCTCATACATCGATTTCCAACATTAGAGTAACTATTATAAATCAATTTCATGAATTAATTCTTCAATAATTCTTTAATCAAAACAAAAAAAAAGTATAAAAATAAATTTATCAATTTTCAACAATATCAAACTTGATTAACCTTCCGGTCACGACCATTCTTCGGCACCCAGCTAAATTGTACGGGGCTATGAGTCACTGGTGACCCAGGGGTTGACCCGAGGGTTCAATTCAACTTAATATTGAAATAAAAATCACGTTTATAAACAAATTTATCAAAAAATTAATATTGAAATAAAAATCACGATTATAAACAAATTTATGAACAAATTAATATTGAAATGAAAATCACGATTATAAACAAATTTATCAACAAATTAATATTCAAATAAGAATCATGATTATATACAAATTTATCAAAAAATTAATATTAAAATGAAAATCACGATTATAAACAAATTTATCAAAAAATTTTCAGAGATAAATCTCATACATCGATTTCCAACATTAGAGTAACTACCCGAGTAAAAATGATTGTATATAATTAGATACAATTATATAAAAATGATATACAATCATATATATTTATATATAGGGTTATATATCATTGTATATAACTCTATACATTTGTATATATGATCCGATATCAATGTACTTCCATCAAATTTGATTTGATATCATTATATATAGTTCTATATATAATGCTATATGGAGATACCGTTTTTATAGGGAGTTTATATAATTATATATAATATCATATACAGTTATATAATTCAATAAAGTCTTGTATATGATTATATATAATGTATACGAAACTGGTGCGAAAAACATTTTCTTGACTCGTGTGATTGCATCACTCGCCTTTTGCTCGTGCTGCAAACTCACACTCTTCAGAAATTTTTATTTCGTAGTAGTGTACGTGTCATAAATGTACTTAAGTACATTACAATTGTATACGTTTATATACAAATATATAAAATTATATCGAGCCAATATTTGTATACAATTGTACATGATCAATTACTATACAATTATATGAACCTATATATAAATATATATGATTGTATATCATTTTTATATGATTGTCACTCGCCTTTTGCTCGTGCTGCAAACTCACACTCTTCAGAAATTTTTATTTCGTAGTAGTGTACGTGTCATAAATGTACTTAAGTACATTACAATTGTATACGTTTATATACAAATATATAAAATTATATCGAGCCAATATTTGTATACAATTGTACATGATCAATTACTATACAATTATATGAACCTATATATAAATATATATGATTGTGTCAAATTATATGCAATCATTTTTACTGGGGTAAATCTGTACATAATATGGTAGATATTAAAATCACATGAATAAATTAATGAATTCCAGTTAGTGCATCTTTTTATTGGAAATTTTTCCAATGCGCTAAGTTACACAGATTCGACAAATATCTTAATACAAATATCACTTTGTAAGTAGATGCATCTACTTACAAAGTGATATATTTGTATTAAGATATTATAATTGATCATATACAATTGTATACAAAAATTGGCCCGATAGAATTTTATATTTTTGTATATAAACGTATACAATTGTATACGTTTATATACAAAAGTATAAAATTCTATCGGGCCAATTTTTGTATACAATTGTATATGATACAATTGTATACAATTATATATGTTCATATATAATCATTTTCACTCGGGTATTATAAATCAATTTCATGAATTAATTCTTCAATAATTCTTTAATCAAAACAAAAAAACGTATACAAATAAATTTATCAATTTTCAACAATATCAAACTTGATTAACCCTCCGGCCACGACCATTCTTCAGCACACAGCTAAATTGTACGGGGCTATGAGTCACTGGTGACCCAGGGGTTGACCCGAGGGTTCAATTCAAATTAATATTGAAATAAAAATCACGTTTATAAACAAATTTATCAAAAAATTGATATTGAAATAAAAATCACGATTATAAAGAAATTTATGAACAAATTAATATTGAAATATTAATTGTATTGTGATATTGAAAAATAAGAAAAATAACGATTATAAACAAATTCATCGAAAAAATGAATATTGAAATGAAAATCACGATTATAAACATATTTATCAAAAAAATTAATATTGAAATGAAAATTACGATTATAAACAAATTCATCGACAAATTGACATTGAAATAAAAATCACGATTATAGACAAATTTATGAACAAATTAATATTGAAATGAAAATTACGGTTATAAACAAATTTATCAAAAAATTGATATTGAAATAAAAATCACGATTATAAAGAAATTTATGAACAAATTAATATTGAAATATTAATTGTATTGTGATATTGAAAAATAAGAAAAATAACGATTATAAACAAATTCATCGAAAAAATGAATATTGAAATGAAAATCACGATTATAAACATATTTATCAAAAAAATTAATATTGAAATGAAAATTACGATTATAAACAAATTCATCGACAAATTGACATTGAAATAAAAATCACGATTATAGACAAATTTATGAACAAATTAATATTGAAATGAAAATTACGGTTATAAACAAATTTATCAACAAATTAATATTGAAATGAAAATCACGGTTATAAACAAATTTATCAACAAATTAATATTGAAATAAGAATCATGATTATAAACAAATTTATCAAAAAATTAATATTAAAATCAAAATCACGATTATAAACAAATTTATCAAAAATTGTTCAGAGATAAATCTCATACGTCGATTTCCAGCATTAGAGTAACTATTATCAATCAATTTCATGAATTAATTCTTCAATAATTTTTTAATCAATCAAAAAAACGTATAAAAATGAATTTATCAATTTTCAACAATATCAAACTTGATTAACCCTCCGGTCACGACCATTCTTCGGCACCCAGCTAAATTGTACGGGGCTATGAGTCACTGGTGACCCAGGGGTTGACCCGAGGGTTCAATTCAAATTAATATTCAAATGAAAATCACGTTTATAAAAAAATTCATCAAAAAATTAATATTAAAATGAAAGTCACGAGTATAAACAAATTTTGTTGAAATTGATTTTGAATAGTCGATCGTTCGCGCCATTGTCAGCTACAGCTACGCATTGGCGCTAGGCGGCGCACCTGTTATCCGCGTACGCTTGCGCACACTCCCACGAGGAGCCTCGTGAATTCATTCATTATCTTCTTCCGGTGTAATTCGCTAACACTATAAAACCGCGATGTAACGCGAACCAAAGTCTAAAATATATATCCATATCAATCGTACAATTATCTCATCTAATCGTGTTTATTTTCTCGCGTACCCAATACCGAAACTTCTGCGCTAACAGGTTATGGGCCCAGTTGTCGTATATACGGTCGTTTTTCGCGAGATACGTGTGTCGGTCAGTGTGTGAGGTTAACCACGTGCGCGTGTACCTGTGGATCCTCGTTGTTGAGACTAGTTCGGTGAAAATGACAAGCTCGACGAGTGTTCAGTTGCTCACGAAGGACAATTACGATTCGTGGAGTGTGCAGGCGGAGGCGCTATTGACGATAAAGGGCACATGGACGTACGTAACCGGCGATACTCCGTTTCCGGAGGTGAGGGCTGGTGACGCCGCATCTGAGGCTGCGGCGAAGGGATGGTTAACGAGCGACAAGGTAGCTAAATCTGATTTAATTTTGGCAATTAGTCCATCGGAGCTACAGCACATACGCGGGTGTGCGACGTCGCGTGAAATTTGGCTCAAATTACAAAGCATTTATGCATCTAGAGGACCGGCTCGCAAAGCAACGCTTTTGAAAAAGTTGGTTTTACAAAGAGTGAAGGAAGGCGAGGATGTTCGCGAGCACATAAATCGTTTTTTTGATGCCGTGGACAAATTATCCGTGATGAACGTAGACATTAATCAAGAGTTGCTGAGTATTTTATTGCTGTACAGCTTGCCACCGAGTTACGAGAACTTCAGGTGTGCTATTGAGTCACGGGACGAGCTGCCGACAGCGGAAGCGTTGAAGGTCAAAATACTGGAAGAAAGCCAGGCTCGCGATGAGAAGACTGACGATAGAGAAGCTGGAGCAATGGCTGCTTGGCGAAAATCAAAAGGTGGGTGGAAAAAGAAAAATTCTACACGATATGAACCCGAGACCGTTTCTAATCCAAATGCCAAAATCAAATGTTTTAAGTGTCGTAAACTCGGGCATAGAGCTGTAGACTGTCAGAGGAGGGCCGAAAATCGTGCCAAAACGGCAGAGGCCGACGACACGTACTTCACGAGCGAGGTTAACCAAGCCGCCGCTTTAAAGGCCACCCTCAACGGCGTATACACAAAATGGTGTATCGACAGTGGAAGCACCTCTCATGTATGTCGAGACGAGAAAATTTTTACGGACTTCACGGACACGGTGCCCGGGAAATTGAGTTTGGCGAGCGAAGCTACGACTGGAATCGAAGCGAGAGGGGTTGTTCGGTTGAAGGTTACGGACGGCTCGAAGAATCGGATGATAAATCTCGAAGAAACGCTCTTGGTGCCAGATTTGAGAACGAACTTGATGTCGGTGTCAAAAATTACCGATCATGGAAATGAAGTCTTGTTTCGTAAGCAAGACGCTGTTGTACGCGGAATGGATGGAGTAGTCAAGATGGTGGCTGATCGCATCGGTGATCTTTATTACGTTCGTGGAGGCGAAGAGGAGACCCAGAAAGCTGTTGACGATCGAAACTCATTGGAACTCGAACTGTGGCACAGACGGATGGGCCATCTGAACGCTCGAGATTTGGTGGAGATGTCGACGAAACACGTGGTCTCCGGCGTAAATCTTGGGAGCTCGCGCAATCTATTGCCATGCGATACGTGTATGAAAGGTAAGCAAGCGGCACTGCCTTTCTCACATAGTCATTCCAGGAGCGCGACGAAGCTTGATATAATCCACACTGACCTGTGTGGGCCTATGAGGGTCCCGTCGAAGCGTGGCGCGAGTTACGTCGTCACATTCGTCGACGATTGTACCAGGTGGTGCGAGGTTTATTTCATCAAGCGAAAAAGCGATGTCCTTTCAGTATTCAAGGAGTTCAAAGCTTATGTCGAAAAGCAAACTGGCGAGAAAATTAAAAATCTTCAGAGCGACAACGGGAGAGAATTTTGCAACCAGGAGTTCGACGATTTCCTGAGAGCTCAAGGTATCCGACGGAGGCTCACGGCTCCTTATACGCCGCAACAAAACGGTGTAGCCGAGCGGAAGAATAGAACACTCGTCGAAATGGCTCGGTGTATCCTTTTTGAGGGAAAATTAGCACCATCGTTTTGGGCGGAGGCTGTAAATGCTGCAAATTATTTGCGAAATCGCTGTGCATCGAAGAGCTTGGATGGGAAAACGCCGTACGAGGCGTGGAACGAAAAGATACCGAACTTGAAGCATTTGCGAGTAATCGGCACGAAAATGTTCGTCCTCGACAAAAATCCGGCGAAGGGAAAATTCGATGCGCGATCCCGGGAAGGAATTCTTGTCGGATATTCGGACGTTTCGAAGGGCTATAGAGTTTGGATACCCTCGGAGGCACGTGTCGTCACGACGAGGGATGTTCAGTTCAAGTCGGAGCTGGAAAATGCGAGTTCGGAGAAGGGGAGTCCCCACTTCGAAGATTTCATGGACGACCAAGTTACTGACGTTGGAAAAAGCGATGAAGAGCCACGAGCGGAGACGAGAGAGTTTGAAGTTAAACCGTTTTCGAGACCGTCGGAAGACACGCACGAGGAACAAGAGTCGGAATCAACGGTGATACGAAGAGTACCGGGAAGGCCGCGTTTAATTCGCACGGGGAGCCGTGGTCGACCTCGAAAAGAATATAGGACGATCAGTGTTCCGTCTTCAGACCAGGATGCCAATGGGACCCCACGGACGTCGGCCGGACATATTCCGCCCGACGAGGGCGCACCGGAGGTGTTTGAACACGAAGACGTGGATGACGATGTTTTTCTCGAGGCAAATTTTGCATTGTCGACGGAAATTCGACTTCGCGAAGTGATGGATGGACCACAGGCGAACGAGTGGAAAGACGCCATTGCGGCCGAGTTTCGGAGTATTCTCACAAGGGATACCTGGAGGCTTGTTGATCGTCCGACGGGAAGAGCCGTGATCGGATGTCGTCCGGTTCTTACAAACAAACTGAAGCCGGATGGTACGTTGAGTCGTCGAAAGGTACGTTTGGTCGCACGTGGTTTTGCTCAACGCCCGGGGATCGATTTCCTCGAAACTTTCGCGCCAGTCGCTAGGTTGGGGTCGTTGCGACTCATGATGGCACTCTCGGTACGTTACGGGATGATTATTCATCAGTTCGATATAGTCACGGCGTATTTAAACGGTTTTCTTGACGAAGAAGTCTACATGGAAAAACCTGAGATGCTAGAAGAGAGTCTACAAGAAATTATATCACGCGATGGACACGATAGCGAAATCGGAGCTAAGGCGGCGAAGATGTTGCGGTTATCAAGAACGGGAGACAAAGTCTGTCTTCTGAAGAGGGCTTTGTACGGATTGCGCCAAGCGGGACGTCAATGGCACGCTCGGCTTGACACCGTCATGCGTGCCCTGGGTTTAACTCCGACTAACGCCGACCCGTGTCTATATTTCGCCAGACGTGGAAAAACGTTGTTAATCGCATTAGTATATGTTGATGACATTTTATTTAGTTCACAGGACGTCACATGGATCCAGAACGTCGGTCAAGGTCTTGCTCGGGAGTTCGAAGTCAAGGCACTCGGTGTCGCTCGATATTGTCTTGGTATCGAGATTGTCCAGGAGAAGGACGCCATTACGCTGAATCAGCGGAAATACGTGATGGAAGTCTTGGAGCGTTTCCGCATGGACGACTCGAATCCCGTGTCGACCCCTGGAGAGGTCGGTGCTCGACTGACGGCGGGTGACGCCTCGGTGGACGGAAAAAAGGACTCTACGAAGCCATATCGGGAGCTCGTCGGATCGCTGATGTACCTGGCTATCACTACGCGGCCAGATATTGCATATATCGCGAGTTATCTTGCTCAGTTTAATCATAGCTACTCAGATTCGCATTGGAAAGCGGCAAAACGTGTGCTCCGATATCTTAAAGGTACCGTTAATCACGGCTTATGTTTCAGAAAGTCGACCGACGGCGTTACGGGGTATTCAGATGCCGACTGGGCAAATTGTGCGACCGACCGAAGGTCATACACTGGGTATGCATTCATTCTGAACGGTGCAGCGGTGAGCTGGAAGGCGCAAGAGCAGCAGACTGTCGCGCTTTCGTCAACTGAGGCAGAGTACATGGCGTTGGCCGAGGCTGCCAAGGAATCCTCATACCTGAGGATGATGTTCCGGGAGCTTGGGCTACGTGAGCTCGACAGCATCACGGTCTACTGCGACAATCGTGGGGCGAAGTGCTTGGCCGAAAACCCTGTTTTTCACGGTCGAATGAAGCACATTGACGTACGACACCATTTCGTCAGGCAGGCCGTCAAAGACGGCACATTTTCACTTCGGTCAATCTCGACGACCGAGATGCCGGCGGACGTGTTCACCAAGTCGTTACCGAAACCAAAGCATTGCAAATGCATAGAATCTCTTGGGGTTCTGCCGACTAATTAAATCGCTTCCAATAACGCTCGGATCGAGTAGGGCGTGTTGAAATTGATTTTGAATAGTCGATCGTTCGCGCCATTGTCAGCTACAGCTACGCATTGGCGCTAGGCGGCGCACCTGTTATCCGCGTACGCTTGCGCACACTCCCACGAGGAGCCTCGTGAATTCATTCATTATCTTCTTCCGGTGTAATTCGCTAACACTATAAAACCGCGATGTAACGCGAACCAAAGTCTAAAATATATATCCATATCAATCGTACAATTATCTCATCTAATCGTGTTTATTTTCTCGCGTACCCAATACCGAAACTTCTGCGCTAACAAATTTATCAAAAATTCTTCAGAGATAAATCTCATTCATCGATTTCCAGCATTAGAGTAACTATTATAAATCAATTTCATGAATTAATTCTTCAATAATTCTTTAATCAAAACAAAAAACGTATAAAAATGAATTTATCAATTTTCAACAATATCAATCTTGATTAACCCTCCGATCACGACCATTCTTCGGCACCCAGCTAAATTGTACGGGGCTATGAGTCACTGGTGACCCAGGGGTTGACCCGAGGGTTAATTCAAATTGATATTGGAATAAAAATCACGATTATAAACAAATTTATCAAAAAATTGATATTGAAATAAAAATCACGATTATAAAGAAATTTATGAACAAATTAATATTGAAATATTAATTGTATTGTGATATTGAAAAATAAGAAAAATAACGATTATAAACAAATTCATCGAAAAAATGAATATTGAAATGAAAATCACGATTATAAACATATTTATCAAAAAAATTAATATTGAAATGAAAATTACGATTATAAACAAATTCATCGACAAATTGACATTGAAATAAAAATCACGATTATAGACAAATTTATGAACAAATTAATATTGAAATGAAAATTACGGTTATAAACAAATTTATCAAAAAATTGATATTGAAATAAAAATCACGATTATAAAGAAATTTATGAACAAATTAATATTGAAATATTAATTGTATTGTGATATTGAAAAATAAGAAAAATAACGATTATAAACAAATTCATCGAAAAAATGAATATTGAAATGAAAATCACGATTATAAACATATTTATCAAAAAAATTAATATTGAAATGAAAATTACGATTATAAACAAATTCATCGACAAATTGACATTGAAATAAAAATCACGATTATAGACAAATTTATGAACAAATTAATATTGAAATGAAAATTACGGTTATAAACAAATTTATCAACAAATTAATATTGAAATGAAAATCACGGTTATAAACAAATTTATCAACAAATTAATATTGAAATAAGAATCATGATTATAAACAAATTTATCAAAAAATTAATATTAAAATCAAAATCACGATTATGAACAAATTTATCAAAAATTGTTCAGAGATAAATCTCATACGTCGATTTCCAGCATTAGAGTAACTATTATCAATCAATTTCATGAATTAATTCTTCAATAATTTTTTAATCAATCAAAAAAACGTATAAAAATGAATTTATCAATTTTCAACAATATCAAACTTGATTAACCCTCCGGTCACGACCATTCTTCGGCACCCAGCTAAATTGTACGGGGCTATGAGTCACTGGTGACCCAGGGGTTGACCCGAGGGTTCAATTCAAATTAATATTCAAATGAAAATCACGTTTATAAAAAAATTCATCAAAAAATTAATATTAAAATGAAAGTCACGAGTATAAACAAATTTATCAAAAATTCTTCAGAGATAAATCTCATTCATCGATTTCCAGCATTAGAGTAACTATTATCCCAACAAAAAACCCAATGGGTAAAAAAATTGAGACAAGTACATTTACGCGAGCGCGTTCCAACAAAAAGGCGTAAGATCAACTGGAAACATTAAACGCATGTATTCGCATCAAGATGATTTTTGAATTTATAAATTCCAATTTTTTTGAAAATCACAGCAGTATTTGGCGAGTTAATATGTTACAGCTACTATCCAATGATAGAACATGTAACTTTATTTCGTAAAAATGGACAGACTATATCTTTACACTATTATTGAATAATTAAATATCTGTATTGACTTTGAAAAAAACTCGCCAAGTACTGCTGTGATTTTCAAAAAAATTGGAATTTATAAATTCAAAAATCATCTTGATGCGAATACATGCGTTTAATGTTTCCAGTTGATCTTACGCCTTTTTGTTGGAACGCGCTCGCGTAAATGTACTTGTCTCAATTTTTTTACCCATTGGGTTTTTTGTTGGGATTTAACTACTTTTTGCAAAAATAATATATAAACTTGTTAAAAACGTTTCATCTTACTCCAGCCCACAAACGAATGCGTTTTGAATAATTCGTTACCAGTTTCCTATATCATGCGTGGTTTTCAGTTAATTTTTCAAAAACACCGCGAACTGTCATATTCGATCGTCCTCAGTGATTGTAACCTGTGAAGACTGCGATGACAGCGATATGTCAGGGAATAGACGCGTCTGATCTGACAAGCTGTGACTACTGGAAAGTGTGCGACAGCTCTGAAAACGATTTTGGCGAAAAACGTCGGAAACACGATTTTAATCATGAAAATAATTCGATATTTCCCGCATAACAGCACCCACAGCACTGGTGTTGGTTCCAATCGAAATATAAAAAAATTACGCATGTAATTGCAATTAAACGTTTATGAATAGCGCGGTGTATCTATAAAAATATTTTAAAGTGGGGTTATAGTTAGCTCGGTTCACAGAATAAGAGAGTGCAGTCGCGTCTCGAGAGAAGGCCGGTAAGGTAGGTAACTGAATAGGTGAATGTACTTGTCTCGAGACGCTACCGCGTCTCTTGATGAATGGAATTTTGATTTCATACCTGCGTAAAACCTTATTTTGCATTCCTTTTTCATGCGTAATGAAGTATGTAGGCAAAATAATGAAACTTCATTATCGTTCATGCTTCAAACTTGATCTGCGATACATGATTTTGTGTATTGCATCTCATTCGCAGAATATAATTCGAGTTGTAAAGCTGAAAGACCATTAATCAATGATTTGTTTCACTTGCGTATAATTAGATGAATGGAGTTTCAACTTGTTACCTGCGTTGAATTCATTTTCGATAAATGATTTTGTTGCGTCACGTACTTTTGAATGACTGGAATAACTTTATATTAAAACTTTGGTTATAATATGATTTATGATGCGCAGTGCTATCAGATGAATAAAGTTTACAGTTTTTACAAATTCTAGAGTTGAATTGACATGTAATTTCATTTTCGTTCGTACATTTTACGTACCTCAACGATTGAAAATTATTCCAGGTTCCTTGAAAATACACCGATCACAGATCCATTCAATTTCATTGTGCTTTCTATCAATTTCACCAGACATACCACTCGTCCGTCTCGAACATTATCGAAGAAAATTCTCACCGATATAGAATAAATATAATATGTCTATCATCAGTTTTATTCGCCATTTCTTCTTGGTTATTAACTGGTTAACCGCAACGAACTGTCAGATTCTGTACGTATTCGCTATCTCTATCTTCATGTCACAGCTGGTTTCGTATCGAAGGTTGACTGATCATCAGTGACCGTCATCACTAGCCGTGGTCAATACTCGTATGAATGAGTGAATGTTGAGATGTCAGTGACGGTAGAATAATCATGTCTGATCTGACAAGCTGACTGACGCTATGACTACTGAAAAGTGTGCGACAGCTCTGAAATCGTTTTTGGCGAAAAACGTCGGAAGCACGATTTTAATCATGAAAATAATTCGATATCTCCCGGATAACAACACCTACAGCATTGGTATTGGTCCCAATCGGAATATAAGAAAATAACGCTTCAAACTGTAATTAAACATTCATGAATGGGGCTCTGAATTTTAAAAAATAGTACAAAGTTGGGTTAAAATTCATTCGGTTAGGAGTAAATGATACTGCGGTCGCGTCTCGAGATGAGGCCGGTAAGGTAGGTAACTGAATAGGTAGGGGTAAATGTACTTGTCTCGAGACGCTACCGCGTCTCTTGATAAATCAATTTCATGAATTAATTCTTCAATAATTCTTTAATCAAAACAAAAAACGTATAAAAATGAATTTATCAATTTTCAACAATATCAATCTTGATTAACCCTCCGATCACGACCATTCTTCGGCACCCAGCTAAATTGTACGGGGCTATGAGTCACTGGTGACCCAGGGGTTGACCCGAGGGTTAATTCAAATTGATATTGGAATAAAAATCACGATTATAAACAAATTTATCAAAAAATTAATATTGAAATAAAATCCACGATTATAAACAAATTAATATTGAAATAAAAATCACGATTATAAACAGATTTATTTTTCTCGTGTGGACAATATATGAATTTAAAAATTCTCGAGTTATATGAATTCAAGAATTCCAAAAGCACTCGGCCGCGGCAGTTAGATACAATCAGAAGATTTAAAAAGAATGAAATAAATATTAAATTCAAAATTTAAAAAAACTCCCGATTGCTAAAAAAACCTTGGACGCAAAAAATAATAAAAAATTTAATTAGAAAATTTAAAAAACTCCCGACTAAAAAAACCTGGGACATATAAATAAAAAGGATGAAATAATCCAAGCTATCATCTTAGTTTATTCATCGTTTGAATTATGATCGGTGCAGTCAATATTTCGAATTATAGTAATCTTGTTACTCCCCTCTATGCAGTCGGGAGACGTCCTTTTCCGCATCCTCGAACAATTAATGACGTCTCCCGACTGCATAGAGGGGAGTAACAAGATTACTATAATTCGAAATATTGACTGCACCGATCATAATTCAAACGATGAATAAACTAAGATTATAGCTTGGATTATTTCATCCTTTTTATTTATATGTCCCAGGTTTTTTTTAGTCGGGAGTTTTTAAAATTTTCTAATTAAATTTTTTATTATTTTTTGCGTCCAAGGTTTTTTTAGCAATCGGGAGTTTTTTAAAATTTTGAATTTAATATTTATTCATGAAAAATGACCATGAAATTTTCACTTCAAAGGACCACCAAAAATTTAAGAATGAAGAAAAAATCAGAGACCGTAAAGGGGAGGATTTAATGATACTTCTACTAAATTTAGATGGTCATTGATTTCAGATAATTTTCAGCTGAGATACAGTTAACACCACAAATAGTTTTTTTCCAAAGACATTGTTGGAAAAAAGCTTTGTCACCGGCTTGGTCTTCGATATTTTCGCATAGAACAATCACAGAATGTTATCGAAATGATACTTAATGATGGGTAAAAGGGTTGAATGAATTATTTCTATTTATTTATTTATGAAAAAAATCGCAAAAGTGTTTGTTTTTACGCTCCAGCCCTTACCCGCCCCTTAAGAGGATCCCGAATGTTTGGGCCACGTTCTCTCTTGCTCCGCCGCGAGCGCCCATGGCGCTATCTCTCTCGCACGAGGTCTCTCCGTACTAACACACGTATACTCCGGGTATACTGCCGATGACGAGGCACGCGATCCTGCCCCCTCTCTGCATTGACTCGCTCGCTCTCACTCGCACACACACGGCCCACGTATTATTCTCTCTCTCTTCTCCGATTCCTTCATTCTCTCGTCCGGTCTACACGCGGCAGCTGGGGGGCGACTCGCTCGCTCTCACTCGCATACCCACGGCTCACGCATCATTCTCTTCCCCTCTCTCTCTTCTTTCATTCCTTCATTCTCTTGTCCCGTCCTACAACGCGCTGGCTGGCGAGCCGAATCCTCTGTCGTTTAAGAAGTATTCACTTCAAAAAATATCCACTAATCCACTTGGTCCACCACGTGTCGAAAAAGATGACGAAATAATACGGCGAGGCGCTTTCCGGGGGGCGCTTTGCAGAGTGGCGGTGGTGGGGTCATGCGGGTGACTACTAGCGCCGCGTGGTGGTTTAGTTTACCGCCGCGACAATAACGGGGACACGTACTGTTAAGAGAATTAGTCCCAGTGTCAGCCCCCTGGGCGCGCCCCTGTACGGCGTACACGGATGAGTGAAGTCGAGTGTTTTCGATGTATTCGTGCCCAACACAGGTAGTTGAGGCGTTCCGTCCCGCTATGCGTATGGGTCGAAAGCCTTGTGCGTTTGTAAGAGTCTAGAACCTTGTGGGTAATCTGTAGTAGCAAATACGGAGCGTATTGTGGCCACGTGGGTAATCTGTCAGCCTTATAATGCCCAAAAATTTTGCATCCATAAAGATATTTCGGAAAAACTTTCGCAGAGTGAGCGAGTTAGCTAAATTACGAATATCTCGCTCAGGAACAATTCTGGTACAATGTGATTTTAACATAATAATAATTGAGATTTTTTTTCTTTTTACGTATTTCGAATACAATAATATTCTCAATATTCATCCGGTTTTATGGAGAATTTAATTCAACCGGTTTTATGGAGAATTCAATTCCCTATACAATTTGAATATTCCAATATTCGATCGAGTCATTCCTTTTTGAACTTATAAAATGTCAGTCATTTTTTATTCTTCGCCGTTTATAAATTTGGAAAAGAGTTAATTTTCTCCGAGTAAATACAAGGAAATAGAACCACGGCAAAGAGAGGGGAGAGGGGAGAAGGCAGTCGAAGACGCAGACAAGAGTGTAGACTCGCACCGTTGCCGTTGCCGGTCGTCGAACAGCGACTGGCGGGGGGAGGGGTCTGCAATTTTTCGGAGCTTAATGCTCTAGCAAGCTTGCATCTGCATATGCACGAACGTGACACGAGGTGGAGATAACAATTGGTCCCGGGAACAAAAATGTTGCATCCGGATGGAAGATCTCGGACAATGTTTGAAATTCCGAAAAAGTATTTTCGAAAAATCGGTAAGATTGAATATCTTGAGAATTAACCCTCAGTCCATAAACCAGGGTCGTTTTCATCCTGTCCATAATCAAAAGTTGTTGTAACTTCTCGAAAAGGCAAGAAAGGTTGCTACTAGGCTTCTGTAAAAAAACTTAGGCACCCCAAGGACATGTCCACCAAGTTTCAGTCCGGTAGTCCTCTTGTGGCCTTCATGTCAGGTAGTCGAAGTTTGCTCTGGACGAAAACGACCCTGGTTTACGGAGTATGTTGACTGAAACTGCAAGTAATTTTTTTTATGTCACGCTGTCCGTCCTAGTTCGGTTTTACGCTCACTTCGTTCGCTTCAAACCGCATTCACGGACCTTGTGACATAAAAATTCGTACGACACTCGTACGAAAAACGTTTTCTGGACTCGTGTGATTGCAATACTCGCCTTCGGCTCGTTCTGCAAACTCACACTCGTCAGAAAAAAAAAATTCGTACTAGTGTCATAATATACTATTCTATTTTCCGCTTTAAAGTGGTCATTGTGACCGTAAAAGTGCCCAAAAAAAGTTGGGACCACGAAAACAAAAAATATAATTTTTTTTGTCTAGTTTTGTGACAAAATACCCGAGTAAAAATAATTGTATATAATTAGATACAATTATATAAAAATGATATACAATCATATATATTTATATATAGGGTTATATATCATTGTATATAACTCTATACATTTGTATATATGATCCGATATCAATGTACTTCCATCAAATTTGATTTGATATCATTATATATAGTTCTATATATAATGATATATGGAGATACCGTTTTCATAGGGAGTTTATATAATTATATATAATATCATATACAGTTATATAATTCAATATAGTCTTGTATATGATTATATATAATGTATACGAAACTGGTGCGAAAAACATTTTCTTGACTCGTGTGATTGCATCACTCGCCTTTTGCTCGTGCTGCAAACTCACACTCTTCAGAAATTTTTATTTCGTAGTAGTGTACGTGTCATAAATGTACTTAAGTACATTACAATTGTATACGTTTATATACAAATATATAAAATTATATCGAGCCAATATTTGTATACAATTGTACATGATCAATTACTATACAATTATATGAACCTATATATAAATATATATGATTGTATATCATTTTTATATGATTGTGTCAAATTATATGCAATCATTTTTACTGGGGTAAATCTGTACATAATATGGTAGATATTAAAATCACATGAACAAATTAATGAATTCCAGTTAGTGCATCTTTTTATTGGAAATTTTTCCAATGCGCTAAGTTACACAGATTCGACAAATATCTTAATACAAACATCACTTTGTAAGTAGATGCATCTACTTACAAAGTGATATATTTGTATTAAGATATTATAATTGATCATATACAATTGTATACAAAAATTGGCCCGATAGAATTTTATATTTTTGTATATAAACGTATACAATTGTATACGTTTATATACAAAAATATAAAATTCTATCGGGCCAATTTTTGTATACAATTGTATATGATACAATTGTATACAATTATATATGTTCATATATAATCATTTTTACTCGGGCATGGCCCGAGCGCTCACGAACGCGTGTCAGAACAGTGAGCCTCAACCCATGTCCCCCCGTCCTTGCTTGCTACAGAAAATTCACAGTTCGGAATGGCGCGCTGTTCAAACGCACCGCGTCATTCATGTTGGATGGATTCATGGAAAATGTAGCGAAAACGATATGTGTGAAATTCCATGTTCGTTGTTCTTATCATATAGTAATATACTTGTCATAATGTCATTATACATCAATATTCCATTCGTTTAGAAAATTCGGTGATCGTCATTTTCTACACGGTCTTGTGTTTTATATGTGTATATATATATATATATATATATATATATATAACACAAGACCGAGGAACGATTGCAAAGGGAAAGCAGAAGTAGGGAAAGACAGGAAGTGGGGCGCGAAGGAGAAGCGCAAGCGTGGGCAAAAAACGGATGAGGGAAGGAGAGTCAGAGGACAGTTGGAGGATAGGCTTCTGGAATGTTGCGGGGCTAGCAAATAAAGAGAAAGAGTTCTGGGAAGGGATCAAAGAATGGGAAGTGGTAGTTATGTTAGAAACGTGGGTAGAGGAAAAGAACTGGGGAAAATGGAAAACAAAACTGCCGAAGGGGTACAAGTGGGCGAGACAGGGAGCAAAAAGGAAGAACAGGAAGGGAAGAGCAATGGGGGGGGATGATGATGGGAATCAGGGAGGAAATGGCAATAGAGGGGGATGAGAGTCAGGAGCAGGAAGAAGGAATAATGTGCGGGAGAGTCAAAGCAGGGAGGGACGAATGGACTATAGTGGCAACGTACGTAAATGGTGACATAGAGAAGAAGCTGGAAAGCTTAAGAAGGTGGATGGAGAGGCAATCGGAAAAAGAAAAAGTGATAATAGGAGGGGACTTCAACGCAAGAACAGGGCTAGAGGGCGGGAGGGTGAGGGAAACGGGTGATGAAGAAGGAGGGAGGAAGTCAAAAGATAAGAAAGTGAACGCAGAAGGAAATAAGCTGACACAAATGATAGGAGACGTAGGGTGGCAAATATTTAACGGGAATATAGAGGGGGATGAGGAGGGAGAGTTCACGTACACAGGGGGCAGAGGGGAGACAGTAATAGATTATGTACTGGGGGACGAGCGGGCGAGAGACGGGATACAAAGGATGGAGGTAGCAGACAGAGTGGAGTCAGACCATCACCCTTTGGTGATCACGATGAAAAAAGGAAGAAGAAAAAAGAGAGAGGAAGTCAAAAAGGCCAGCAAAACAAGAACGGGAAAGTGGTCAGAAGAGATGAAACGAGAATACGAGAGGAGAATGCGAGAGGTAAGACTAGAGGAGGGAGGAGAGGAGGCAGAAAAGATTGTCGGAAAGAGGATAAAGAGAGAGATTGAACGAAGTGAGGAGGCAGGGGGGAGAGAAAAGAAGCAGAAAAAGGGAGGATGGTGGGATGAAGAATGCAGAGAGAAAAAAGAAGAAGTAAGAAAAGAGTTAAGAAGTTGGAGGAGAGGAGATGGGACGAAGGAAAAATACAGGGAGAAAAAGAGAGAATACCAAGCGATGAGCGAGGAAAAGAAAAGAAAGGAGCAGGAGGAGATGATAAGAGAAATTGCAGAGGCCAAAACAGAAAACAAAGTGTGGGAAATAATAAACAGAGAAAGAAAGAAAAGAAAGAGAACGGCGGAAGGAATCGAGAAAGAGGAATGGAAAAGATACTTTATGAGTCTAATAGGGGGGGTAGAAGGAAGAGTGAGGATGGGAGCAGAGAGAACAAGGAGGGAGGAAGACGAAACGGAAATCACCAAGGAGGAAATAAGAAAGGTGGTGAGAGAGCTCAAGGAAGGAAAAGCTGTCGGAGTGGATGGAATACCGAATGAGGCGTGGAAACATGGAGGAGAGCAAACAATAGAGATAGCATGGGGGATATGTAAGAAGGTGTGGAAAGGGGAAGGATGGCCAGAAGGGTGGAAAGAAGGGGTGATCGCGCCGATACTCAAGAAAGGGGCAGGAACGAAGGTCGAAGAATTCAGAGGAGTGACACTTATGCCATCGATGTACAAAATATACACGACGGTTTTGGCAAAGAGATTGGAGGAAGAGGTGGAGGAGAAAGGGATGATTCCACCCAACCAAACGGGATTTAGAAGAGGGGTTGGGACGATGGATAACATATATGTCCTGAACTATATAGTAAACAGGCAGATTGCAGAGGAGAAGGGAAAGTTAGTCGCGCTATTTATAGACCTAAAGGCCGCTTTTGACTCGGTGGATAGGAAGATCTTGATGGAGGCGCTGGAGGAAAGAGGAGTAAGAGAAGGGCTGAGAGAAAGAGTGAGGGAGGTGTACGGAGAGACGAAGAGTAAAGTGAAAGCGGGAGGAGAGATGGGGGACAGTTTTTGGACGGGAAAGGGAGTAAGGCAGGGGTGCCCGATGAGCCCAATACTGTTCAACTTATTAACAGCGGATTTAGAAGAGGAACTGGGCAAGGGGAGAAGGGGGGGGGGCTAAAGGTGAGAGGGAGAAGAATATGCTCGCTGGTGATGATGTAGTGGTGATAGCGAATATATAGCATACGCGGATGATGTAGTGGTGATAGCGAAGAATGAGGAGGAAATGCAAAGCATGATGAGAAGGATGGAGAAATATTTTGAGAGGAAAAGACTGGAGGTAAATGTGGGAAAGACAAAAGTGATGAGGTTCAGGAAAGGAGGAGGGAGGAATACAACAGTAGACTGGAGATGGAGGGGAAAGAAGATAGAAGAAGTAAAAGAATTTAAATATCTGGGGTATGTGTTCAAAAAGAACGGAGGACAGGAGGCACACATAAGGGATAGAGTAAAAAAGGCAGGAGTGGTAATGAAGGAAGCATGGGGGATCGGGAGGAGAAAATTCGAGAAGGCATGGGAGAGAAAGATGTGGCTCTTCGACACACTGGTGTGGACGGTGATGGGATATGGGGCGGAAGTATGGGGATGGGAGGAGAGGAAAGAGATGGAAAGGATGCAAGAGAGGTATCTCAAATGGACGCTAGGGGTAGAGTGGCAAACCCCAGGATACATGGTGAGAGAAGAGACAAAAAGGGACAAGATAAGGATAAGAGCGGGGAGGAGAGCGTGGAAATACGAGGAGAAACTGATGAGCGGAAAGGGAAGCGAAATAGCGAGGGAGTGCCTACAGGAGATGAAGAAGAGGGAGATGGAGGGACAAGGGAGAGGATCACGATGGGAACAAGGGAGAAAGGAATTGAGGGGAAGGGATGGAAGAGAGGAAAGCGCGACAGAATACGAGAGAGTGGAGAGAGAAGATAGGAGAGAGCAGGAGCTGGAAAGACGGAAACGAATAAAAGAATCCAGGTACAACAGGTGGTATGGAGTGGAAATGACGGAGGGGATACCGCAATATCTGAAAGCGGGATGGAAGACGGAAAGGACAAGGAGAATAGCGAGAGTCAGACTAGGAAACGAGGTGAGAGAGAGATGGTACTGGAAACGAGAAGATGAGAGAATGTGCAGAATGTGTGAGGGGGAGAGAGAGACGTGGGAGCATGTGATAGAAAGATGCAGAGCAGGAGGAGACGAAGGAAAGTCAATAGGGGAGAACATGAGGGAAATAATGGACGAAAGAGGGAGGGGGGAAGAATGGATGAAAGAACTCGAGGAAGCAAGAATGGATAAGGCGAGAATGAGGGGAAGAGGAGAGGAAGGTTAAAATCAGAATGAAAGAAAGAATGGAATGAACGAGGCGGAAACGGAGGGACACAAGAGGGAGAGGAGAGAGAGAGAGGCGAAAGGCAATGGCAAAAAAAAAAAAAAAAAAAAAGAGATAAACAGAGCGGCATGGCCGAGAGTGGCGAAAGCGGCGAGCGAGGAAATGTAAAGCGAGAGCGGGATGGAGAGCGGAGAGCGGCAAATGTATATAGAGTGTAAGGCGATGTATAGCGTAAGAGAGGCGGGCGGCGAAGTAGAGAATAAGGCGGATATAGGATAAGAATAGAAGTAAGAAAATGTAATGGAAATGGAAGCCTTGTAACCCTTAGGGGAACCAATAAAGATCAATACAATATAACACAAGACCGTGTAGAAAATGACGATTTTTGAGGTTTTTAGGTGACTCAGCCCCCTTAACCGTTTTTGAGCTTAACATTATTAATATTTTTTGTAAAGGGAAAGAAACTGCAACGATTAATGTATTAAAAATCGGAGGTTACCTTAAAAAAAATGCAATTGCACCGATGCACAAAATGCGCGAAAGTTTCATGGGACTATGTAGCGCTTCATGCCTTTTAATTTTGACCTGAGACCTTTTTCTCCATCTCCAATATTTGCAGCGCTACAGCTCGGCCCAGTTCCCTGGGACACCCTGTCCCAGGGAATGTATATAAATTTCGACCTCGAAATATGAGACTTGGCAATAAGAGACTTTTCCCAGTATCTTACTCGAGCGCTTCCCCCACTCCGACTCGAACTCCGAGCTCAAGAATTTCGTGCGCGGACCCGTGGTTAAGAGACTAGCCTAGGAGAGATCATTCGGGCAAAATAGAGTGAACGTGTAGTGTAAATTGATGTGTGCATGCGTGCGTGAGTACGTGTATGTGCGTGTGTGAATGTAACACAAAATCTACAAGCTTATTAGAGTAAGTCATTTTATGATTTAGACACAGAAGTACAAAATAATATTCAATAGTATATTAACGTGGCGCAATTGAAAACGTTTCTGCATAGGCGAGGTGAATGCAATAACAATAAGCTGGATCTTGTTCACGCGAGTCTTTTGTTGAGAGGATCGCATGTGCAAGAGTGAGAGAGACAGACAGAGGTAGCGAGCGCGGAGCGCGCGCCTGGTAGCGGTATATGATTTCCGAGAAAAACTCTTCCCTTTGGGGGCTTTTGGTCTCTTATTCCGAGGTCAGACTGTATATTAGGGTCGTCTTCATTTTTTAATTTTCGCTTCATTTTTTCGAATATTTCAAAAACTTTGGAAAAAATGAAAAAATCTTATTGGATCTTTTTTGTAGAGAATTCAATTTTCTACAAGAAAGGTTATTTGCATTATCGTCGTATCTCACATAGTTTCCGAGTGATTATGGAATTTATCGAAGCTTTTATGAAACAAGCTATTTTAATCTGCCGATTACCCGCCGAATTCAATCACTGGAAAATGTTTGAAGTTGGCATTGAAGACCTACTACCCTAAGTGAAAAATGTGCGGAGTTCCGAATTTTCCGGTGCAATACTGCGGAAGGAAAAAAATATAAACTATCAGGTGGCAAAAACCCTATGTTCATCAAATGGCGAAATTCGAGGGCTTTGGGGAAGTACTTAGAATTGGTCTACAAGGCTGGGCTTTCGGCTACTTTAAATTTTTTTCGAGACATTTAAGCCCATGGGAGGGCCAAAAAAATTTATAAAAAAACTGAAAAAAAATCTATTAATAAAATCGGTAAAATTACGCATTACCAATTACCGATCCCACGATATAAAAAATACCGAAAATTCTTTTTTCGTATTCAGAATTTAGGGAAATTTTGAAAACTGAAATAAAAAGTGCATTTTTCGAGAAAAAATATATTTTTGCATATTTTGTCCTGAAACGGAAGTTCAACTTGGTCAATAAAATATGAAGTAATTTTTTTCTGGAACGCCATGAAAGGACTCACATTTTCGTTTTTCAAAAATGTAAATTCGTTGAATCCTGCCAAAGATACAGCGATTTGAATGGAAAAATGAAAGAAAAAACGTTAATTAACTATAAAACCGTCAGAAAATTTTTAAAAATGTCGGCACTCGGTGAATATATTGCAATAAAATAACTCAATTTTTAAAATTTATTTATGACACGCCGTGCGTAAAATGCGGTTTTACGCACGCTTCGCGTGCGCAAATTCCCATTTACACACGTTGTGACATAAAATTGTATACGATACTCGTGCGAAAAACGTTTTCTTGATTCGTGTGATTGCAACACTCGCCTTCGGCTCGTGCTGCAAACTCACACCCGTCAGAAAAACTGTTTTCGCACTAGTATCGTAATATACTATTGTGGAATTTTTTTATTTTAGTGGCTGAAGTGCGTCGCCCATACAAACACACACACACACATATATACATATTATAGTGGTCCTTATAAAGGTAATTTTTTAATTTTAATGTTAACGCTCCCACATAGTTTCCAAATAATTTTTTTTTTATTCAATTTCCAAGCTCCCATAATAGTTCTGCTATTCTGTTTTTCGGAATTGAATTTTATTCCAAAAATTAAATTTGAAAAATTAATCAAAACTCCTGGCTGAAAAAAATCGAAAATTATATTTTCTAAAAATATATAATTTGAAATATATATATGAGCGATTCCACGTGACTTCAGCCACGCGAAAAAAAAATTTTCCACAAATAATTTTCAAAAATTGAGCTATTTTTTTGGAATATATTCGCCGAGTGCCGTTTTTTTTTAAATTTTGTTTTACGGTTTTATCGTTAATTAACGTTTTTTTGTATTTGTCCATTCAAATGGCTGTATCTTTGGCAGGATTTGACGTATTTACATTTGTATAAAATGAAAATGTGCGTCTTTTTAAGGCCTTCCAGAAAAAAATTACTTTAGATTCTATTGAGCAAGTTGAACGTCCGTTTCAGGGCAAAATATGCAAAAATATTTTTTTTCTCAAAAAATGCATTTTTAATTTTTTTTTCAAAATTTCCCCAAATTCTGAATACGAAAAAAGAATTTTTGGTATTTTTTATATCGTGGGACCGGCAATCGGTAATGCGTAATTTTACCGATTTCATTAATAGATTTTTTACAGTTTGATTTTTTCGCTTTACGCGATTTAACGAGCATTGATTATCATTAATTTCTCTTTCAAGGAGGCTTCTGAACTCGCGTAAAGCGACTGGAGCACATGAAAAAAACAAAAAAATTTTTTTTTGAGTGGCTGAAGTCAGGTGGAATCGCTCATATATATATATATATATATATATATATATATATATATATATATATATATATATATATATATTGAAAAACGTTTTCAATAAAAACAAATTTAAAGAGGAAATAATAATTGAAGATAGCATCTTAGTTTAGTCATTAGGGTGGTCGTTATTTGGGGTCAAAATTAATTTGACCCCAAATATTTTAAATTGGGTCAAATTAATTTTGACCCCAAATAACGACCACCCTATTATTCATAGTTTCAATTACGATCGGTCATTACGGTGAATTTAATTTCTTGAATTACAGTCATTTTCTTACTACCCTGAGAGAGAGACGTCTTATTATGCATCACCAAACGTCTATATTAAATATCATTTTTTTGCCCAGTCAATGTCTTTTAAATCAATCATCATCTGCCTGATTAATAGTGTCTCCCGGCTGTATCAAGAGCAGTAAGAAAATTACTGTAATTCAAAATATTGAATTCACCGTAATGACCGATCATAATTGACACTGTGGATAAACCAATATTCCATCTTGAATTATTTCTTCCGTTTTCAATTTGTTTTTATTGAAACATTTTTTTATGATATTTTTATCTATTTATATACAAAACTGTTTCGTGACTGACTGACTGACTGACTGACCGACTGACTGACACCCAACGTACAGCCTTAACCATTGAAAATAAAAACATGAAATTTGAAACATATGTTCCTTCGAGAGTGTAGAGGTCCACTAGAAAGGGATTTTTCGAATATCAACCCTTAAGGGGACTGAGTCACCTAAAAAATTCGAAAATTAAATTTTTTTTTCCATGACACGGCCGATCCAAATTGAACATCGATTTTACCCTTACGAAGTACGTATACTTAGCTATCATTTCAAATTTCTCCATAGCCGTATGAGTTGTCTAAATGCTGTGAGATTTTTCACAAAATTTTTCACTTGTCGCAGCTTTCGGACCGCACCGATGAACGATCCAAATTGAACATCGATTTTACCCTTACGAAGTACGTATACTTAGCTATCATTTCAAATTTCTCCATAGCCGTATGAGTTGTCTAAATGCTGTGAGATTTTTCACAAAATTTTTCACTTGTCGCAGCTTTCGGACCCTGCGACTCAATGGATTTTTAATTCTGACGTCTCATTTTCTTCGTAACAGACCTCATTCTCGGATGAGTGTGGGATTTTTTTTTATCTGCTTTCTGGAAATTATAGCGACCTATAATGTGAAAAAAAAACAATTTTTTTGTAACTTTTTGAAAAACCGGTTGAATAATAGGTTACCATAAATTCGTTTTACCTCGCATCCAAAATTCCTACACTCATCCGAGAATGACTGCAAATTGGAACAAAATGAGACGTCGGAATCCAAAATCCGTTCATCGGTGCGGTCCGAAAGTTGCAACAAGTGAAAGATTTTGTGAAAAATCTCACAGCATTTTGAAAAAAAAATTTTCCACAAATAATTTTCAAAAATTGAGCTATTTTTTTGAAATGATAGCTAAGTATACGTACTTCGTAAGGGTAAAATCGATTTTCAATCTGGATCGGCCGTGTCACGGAAAAATAAATTTAATTTTCGAATTTTTTAGCTGACTCAGTCCCTTTAAGGGGTGGAATAGGGTGTGGGAGTTTGTAACCATTGTTACTGTATTTCCGGTACGGCAATAGATAACAGTTGAAATTTTGCATGGAGGTTTGGGTCACACAGTAGGTGCTCACTAAGAAAGGATTTGAAAATTGAACGACCGGAAGTAGGTTAAATATTCTTTTATACGGGGGCGACGGGACGGGATGGGGCGCGGGCGTAGCCGCGGGTAATCACTAGTAGATATATATTTTCATAAAATGTAATTTTTAATTTTTTTTCAACCAGGAGTTTTTTTGAATTTTCCAAATTTAATTTTATTTCATACTTTTTATAGATAATTCCATATGATTGTTTCTCGTTCGCCACCGGTCGGTCTCATTAATGTTGAACAAGACATCCAGCTAAATTGATCACAGCACCACGTCGCGGAATCAAATCTTGAGTGAATCTCTCCTTTGGCACAGCTGATCATCGCTTCAGTTCTGTGACGCATTATGATTATTGTTAAATGAGACTCAATATAACCACGACAAATTGTCAGCGCAGTATGTAAATTTTCAGCGTGGCTCAATGGACTCTTGACAAATTGTCAGCGCTTTTCAATAATGTTTGAGCGTGGCTTGACGGAGCCTTAACCAAATATCAGCGCTTTCCAATGATATGAAGGCACAGATTGACAGGGTGTTGACCAAATATCAGTAGTCTATTCCCATTAATGTTCCAGTGCAGCTTGATAGAGCCATGACCAGCTGACAGCGATTTCCAAGGTTTGATGCCGATGTTCGGGCTCCGCTCGATGCATCCTTAATCTATCAGTCAGTCAGCGCTTTCTGCTTATTCTTCGAACCTGTAGTCGCTTTGACAAGGACCTTACTATGCTTGGAACACACGAATATACATGTCTCGAAAAGTAAAAATCGCTTTGTCTCAAGTTCTATTGACGGATGGTCATAACATGACAAAGTCTGAAGACAGACTCAAGAATTGGCATCACTGACAAATGGATAAAAAAGCAGAAAGTGGAAAACTAAAAAAAATAGCGTCGAGGAAGTATGGAAAGCAAAATAGTCGTAGCAGTATAGGATTAAGAGCTCCGGTCGCTACTTGCACATAGCAAAAAATCTACTCATAACACAATAGACATGCATGAATTTCTATTTACTACTATTCCATGTACTTCTTACATTACTTTCTATTTACTTCTATTCTATTTTTTTACTACGTCTCTTTTTTTTTGTTGTTTTTTTTTACCTGTTTTTGAGGTTAGGCTCAGTCGCGTACCCGTCGAATAATACAAAACAAAAAAAAACACATGCAAAAGAATCACTCAGTAATAAAAAAATATTACGAAATTTCCGGTACAAAACATAAGCAATACATATCGCGCGATGAATATTCTAAATGTTAGCTTTCATTTTTTTCTCCGTTTACCGACTTGACTAGAGAAAGAGCAAAACGTTGAGTTTTCTGTCCTTTTCTATACATTCGGGTAAGGATATTTAAGCCGTATGACGGGTCGTCGCTGTAGAACTGGACCTAGTTTTTAGCCGACTGTACGCCCAGCCAATCAGCGGGCAGGACAATTCCGAGAGAGCCAGCTGATCGTTTGCTTGGCATGGCCGAGCGGAGTTAGAACTGTTAGAAGAAGATAAGCAGTTTAGGCAAATGGTAACGACAACGAAAATCGCTGAGTCACGTCGTCACGACGAAACACGTAACTCCCGTTTTTGGCCGGGCGTTAGAAAGTACGCATCTTTCGATGAACAAAGCATATTGGACAAGTTTTTATTCCGTTAATATTTGAGTTAATATAATAATGAACTCGATAAACATCTAATGCTATTTCAATGCAAGAAATTAAAATTCCCCAGAAAAGTGTTAACCCTGTGCCCAACACCTGGGTCACCAAGGTCACCAGTGACTCATAGCCCCATATAAAATGGCTGGGGCTTTTGACGTTACTCTGAAGTAGCCTTGTGGCGATGTACCACTTGGTCAGTTTAAAAAACTGAGTCATTGTTGCTGGCCACGATTGGTCTCGGATAAAAGACGAGAACGATTGGTGGCGTCTCATAATTCTGCAGTCAATCGTTCTCGTTTTTTTTTCAATATGTCAACAGCAGCGAAAAAAAAATTGGAGAAATTTAGCTATGGTTCTCACACTCGGTAAGTGCAGCTTGAGAAAGAAGGATGTGTAAAATATTCATTTTGGTAGATCGAGATTTTACCGGTCGCAAGCGCTGCTATGCGGCATTATCGAAAAACCTACTCTCGACGAAGATTGCTTCCATTACTGGCTCCCACATTACGACCGTCCCCCGTCAATGCTTAGCGGTGTGGCCCCCACGGTTTCTACGTAAATAGTCTCAACGTAGCTCGAGAGGCGGCACGCAAGCACAAGCGATGGCTCGTGGGAAGCCCCTTCTCGTAAACGTCAGCACAGAGCTGCCAGATACCTTGGCGGGGAAAATTCCCACACGCCCCCACCACGCTGCTTGCGGCAAGAAGCGCTCGGCGCTTGAGGAGAGGAAATTCGCTATGCGCGTGCGTCGCGTGCAGTCGAGCAGCCGAAAAAGGCCGAGAGGAGCCGGAGGAGGCCGAAAGAGGCCTTGCCGCCGACGTGGGACGCTGTGGGGAAAAAATCTTGCAAGGGTTCCCCACGCGTGAGAAACGGTTCCCCACACGTCGAGCAACTTCGCTGTACCGATATATGATATTGAATAATTAATTGAATTTTTATCCGATTCGAACGATATTTTTTTCTAATTAAGGCTCATGAAATTCTGCATACATCATCTATCACCGATTAAAAAAGGGAATCCACAATATTTGTTCATCCGACAAACAAAGGAAAAAAAAAATAATGAATTATAATTTTTTCTTTTTTGTCTCTGCTATTGATAAATATTTTAGATAGTAGCGTCGCTAATCTTAGGCATATTGAGATGGACCTGACCAGTTTAAAGAACACGATTGTCTTCAAAAGTAAAAAACATTTTTTTTCTCATATTATTTATTGGATAAATAAATATTAAGATTTTTCCGTCACAATCGGTGGTAGAGAATGTATGCAGAGTTCCATTATCTTTAATAAGAAAGAAATTTCCATCGAGTCGATTAAAAATTTAGGTCCAAAAGTCAATTCATCCACGGGTGTTTTTCGACCGGAAAGCGAGAAAATGGTGCGTGCTCGAATAAAAAACTTTTTCCGAGCATTCTATGATAACGGCACCTAATTAATTCCTTGCTCCACACAGACTAATAAAGCAAGGTCCAAGCTCTCATTTCATCCCATTTAGGTTTTTATCAACTCGCGATTTTTTTCTACAGGTACTCAAAGATCGTCATAGACACGCTTTTTGGGTTTGTTTCTTTAGAAAACTGGACCCAATCTGATATTTCTTAAGTCGGATTCGTATTCTTCGAGAAAAACCAATAAGAATCGGCTCTGATTTATCATCACCTTTTTTTTGTTGGCCTGTGTAATTCAAAACAATTCTGGGCTATATGTGCTTAATTCATATTTTAAACATTGGCGCGCAACGAAGCAAGCCGTGAGGCCACGTGAGGCACAAGCCGACAGCC
>OY759158.1:12458380-12475880 GCA_963662125.1 Diplazon laetatorius | reverse complement strand
AACACAAACACAAACACAAACACAAACACAAACACAAACACAAACACAAACACAAACACAAACACAAACACAAACACAAACACAAACACAAACACAAACACAAACACAAACACAAACACAAACACAAACACAAACACAAACACAAACACAAACACAAACACAAACACAAACACAAACACAAACACAAACACAAACACAAACACAAACACAAACACAAACACAAACACAAACACAAACACAAACACAAACACAAACACAAACACAAACACAAACACAAACACAAACACAAACACAAACACAAACACAAACACAAACACAAACACAAACACAAACACAAACACAAACACAAACACAAACACAAACACAAACACAAACACAAACACAAACACAAACACAAACACAAACACAAACACAAACACAAACACAAACACAAACACAAACACAAACACAAACACAAACACAAACACAAACACAAACACAAACACAAACACAAACACAAACACAAACACAAACACAAACACAAACACAAACACAAACACAAACACAAACACAAACACAAACACAAACACAAACACAAACACAAACACAAACACAAACACAAACACAAACACAAACACAAACACAAACACAAACACAAACACAAACACAAACACAAACACAAACACAAACACAAACACAAACACAAACACAAACACAAACACAAACACAAACACAAACACAAACACAAACACAAACACAAACACAAACACAAACACAAACACAAACACAAACACAAACACAAACACAAACACAAACACAAACACAAACACAAACACAAACACAAACACAAACACAAACACAAACACAAACACAAACACAAACACAAACACAAACACAAACACAAACACAAACACAAACACAAACACAAACACAAACACAAACACAAACACAAACACAAACACAAACACAAACACAAACACAAACACAAACACAAACACAAACACAAACACAAACACAAACACAAACACAAACACAAACACAAACACAAACACAAACACAAACACAAACACAAACACAAACACAAACACAAACACAAACACAAACACAAACACAAACACAAACACAAACACAAACACAAACACAAACACAAACACAAACACAAACACAAACACAAACACAAACACAAACACAAACACAAACACAAACACAAACACAAACACAAACACAAACACAAACACAAACACAAACACAAACACAAACACAAACACAAACACAAACACAAACACAAACACAAACACAAACACAAACACAAACACAAACACAAACACAAACACAAACACAAACACAAACACAAACACAAACACAAACACAAACACAAACACAAACACAAACACAAACACAAACACAAACACAAACACAAACACAAACACAAACACAAACACAAACACAAACACAAACACAAACACAAACACAAACACAAACACAAACACAAACACAAACACAAACACAAACACAAACACAAACACAAACACAAACACAAACACAAACACAAACACAAACACAAACACAAACACAAACACAAACACAAACACAAACACAAACACAAACACAAACACAAACACAAACACAAACACAAACACAAACACAAACACAAACACAAACACAAACACAAACACAAACACAAACACAAACACAAACAAACACAAACACAAACACAAACACAAACACAAACATTTTGCTCAAAATAGGCTCAAATGAACCCAATGACCTCGAAACGTGAAGATCTGCAAAAAAAACGATTTTCGATTTTCGGGGTCATCACAATAACTTCCCTATAATCAGGAAGTTAAAAATTCGCAAAATTGAGCTCAGGAGAGAAAAAACACTCCGTATACGGCTGGCGCGCCGCGCCTAGCCGAGCACGTAGTCCATAGCGGCGCCAAAACTTCAAACGCGTTTATCTCGAAACATGCGCTAGCTTAACCACGATAACTCAAGAACGGTTAAAGATATGACCTTGGTTTTTTTTCCAAAATAAAGCTATCAATGTTCTCTACCAATTGAACCGAACTCTATGCAAAAAAATTAATCAGTTTTACGCTCACTTCGTTCGCTTCAAACCGCATTTACGGACCTTGTGACATAAAAATTCGTACGACACTCGTACGAATAACGTTTTCTGGACTCGTGTGATTGCAATACTCGCCTTCGGCTTGTTCTGCAAACTCACACTCATCAGAAAACAAAAATTCGTACTAGTGTCATAATATACTATTTTTATTATTGTTATTACAACAAATGTCAAAAAATATCGTCCGTTTTTCGATTTTTTTTCGAATTTTTGCCGCCATTTCCGTAATTTTCATGGTTTTTCAAAAATGTTAGGTTCAGTTGGTGGAGTAACATGTTCCGAAGAGAATGGCGTTTGAAGATTCGCCGAAACTTAAATCGGCCACCCGGAATCGTGGTTAAGCGGAAGCAATGCGTGAGACGCGTCGCCATCTTTATCAGCCCGCATCTCTTTTCAATATTTATATTTTTTGGGTTGCGACCTGCGAATTTGATAGCCGAAAGGTCAATGAAATTGCAAAAAAGAAAATGTATGTACGTTGTTTCGTTTCTTGACAAATGCCATTTTTATTTTATCGCATTTTTGGCCTATTCTCGCTGCCTAATCCCCTTAATACTAGTTTCAAAAAATTAATTGATTTTTGACCGCGTTGACGAAATCGCGTTGGACCCATCTTTGTTATTTCCAAAAATACACACATACACACACAGACGTGCATATATATTAGAATTGTCGTTAAAAAATAGATTCTCGATGCTTCTTCGGAAATCGAAAGTTGACTGTGTAGAACTAAAGCCTTCTAAATTTGAGCCCTCTATCTTGATGCCAAAGGATGCCTCAACAATGCTTATTATTATTTTTATCGACTTTTTTTTCAAGTTGAACAATCTGAACCTTGTTGACCTCAAAAAAAGAAGATGCTCCAAATTACAGATCTCTATTTTGATATTAAGGCGTGCCCGTCAATTTTTTGGTTTATTCAATTATTTGATTTGAATTTGTTATTTCTTTTGAATAATACGATTTCTCAGTAGCGGAAGATTGGTAAGACGTAAAAAAGAGAGATCTTACGAAAATTTCTTTCATTTGAAAACGATTTCAAATTTTTTGCACATGTAACGCTGGTTTTAGAAGAATGTTATATATATATATATATATATATATATATATATATATATATATATATATATATATATATTAAGGTGGGTAAAAAAATGGACTATTTTTTTCTTTTACTTCTGTACCCGAAAAATAGGTTACTAGACACCTTTAGAAAATTCACAGCAAATTTGAGCTTTTTATTTAAATGTTAAGATCCTCCGCCTCACAGTTTTTCATTTTTTTTGCAGTACCAGAAGAAAAAATTCATATCGCTCTATCAACTGATCTTCTGAAATATTCCTCCTTCTACACTCGTAGGAAATTGTCCGCTTTACAAAAAAGATCTCTTACAATTTTTTCGTAAACCTCACTGTTTTGAAGATATTTGCGGTTCACGTTTGATCATTTTTGGACCAATTTATGTTTTGCTTATGAATTTTATAACTCGTTAACGAAAAATCATTATGGAAGGCGCAGTACTTAGTTTTGTAGAAAGTTCGCTGCTCTACAAAAATAGTGTCTTATGAATATTCGATTATATTGAGCGTTTAAAAAATATTCATCGTCGAACTCCAATGCACGCCAATCATAACAGTTTTTGATTAATAATTCGGAAAATTTTAATTTAATTTATGAGTTTTAGGGAAATTCATACAAATTTGAGTTTCGATCGTAAGATTAACTATTATAGAAGTTGTTTGTTCGAAAATTTATTTGAAACTTTTGTTCTGATAATATTTTTATAAATTTTATGTCACGCTGTCCGTAAAAGTGCGGTTTTACGCTCACTTCGTTCGCTTCAAACCGCATTTACGGACCTTGTGACATAAAAATTCGTACGACACTCGTACGAAAAACGTTTTCTGGACTCGTGTGATTGCAATACTCGCCTTCGGCTCGTTCTGCAAACTCACACTCGTCAGAAAACATTTTTTCGTCCTAGTGTCATAATATACTATTATCTCTAATAATTTAAAATGACGATCGTGATGATATTTTTTTTAAGCGTGTGTTCAGAACGTATTTCAAAACTTTTTTCTACATAATATACATAGAATTTCTCGTTCTAGGGGATTTTTGCTTTGAATTCCATTAGAATATAATTAGAATCTAATGGCTAAGCATTTATTGCATTAGATCCCAAAACAGAGAAAAAAATTGATTTTGTATAAGCCTGTAAATAGTTATTAATAATTGAAAAGTCCAAAAAATTCAAATTTTTTATATGATCATGAAACGCTACGTGATTGGTGCAAGCGTTCGTGACGTTAAGGGGTTAAGCGGACGCCACGCCCATACTGTAGGCTACTGCAAACTGTGTGATTAAGGTAGTATCCCACAAACCGTAAGAGTCAAAGCAAGCCTAAAGCTATACCATCTCCAAATGAGTTACGTAGTACCTGTGTGTGACAAAGACGCGTGGTATGATGTCGATTAGAGAGAAAGAGAGAGGGACGATATTTTCCGATGTTTATTTGCTTATTATTCTCGTCACAGTCTGTTGATTTTTACGGTCAAGTGCCCAAAATGTTGCCCGAATATTAAACTTGCAGCTCGAAGTGTTTTCATTAAAATCTGACGGCAACTTTTTGTATTATATCAAATTTAGCGTGTTTTTCCATAAGGCTCAATGTTAAACGTGAAAAAATTAAAGTGTTGATATCTTTTTTCTCGTGCTCCGGAGGGCCATAAAAATTTAACTGGGCCTTTTTCTCATCAATACCCATAAGTATGCCAAGTTTCATGAAAATCGGACGGTAAAGTCTCCTATGTGCGATACTACCTTAACCTCTCAAGCGTTCGGAAATTTTTCGATAAATTTCAATACTATTTTGTGTTTCGTGAAGTTTAAAAGCAGTGATGTGTGAAAAGGGATTTGTAAAAGCAAACGCAAATAATTCGCCACAGATAAATATGCTCATGGTGTTGCAATTTCTAAAAGATGATGATCGTTTCAATGCTCCGGAGATGCGTTGTGCTAAAGCTTCCTTGTAAGTAAAAATCTTGCCTTTGCATAAATAAAATCGCAGTTAAGGAGATAATTTGCTGCAAAGTGGTACTGGTTGTATTAATTTTTTTTTAATTTCATTATTTGAAGGGCCGGTCATGAGAGCTACGGAGATGCAGCAATAGGTTATGTTCAATTGAAACGTGAAGGAGACATCTGCATCGTGAAATGTCGAGTATGTCCTGATCATAAAGTTCGAAGCAAGACATATTCTGCAACATTAATTGTTAATGAAAAAACAGAAAATTCTAGAGACGTTTGTTGTCACGATTGGGCAGCGTCAACAGGTAATTATTCATGAATAATGAACACGTATAATGAACTTTGGCGGAAATGATTTTTTCCCATTAATAGCATAATGTGAAATTTGTTTTACGTTGCAGGAGGTTGTAAACATGCATTAGCATTTCTCATGTGGGTACATCGAAGAAGTGAAGATCCCGCACCTACAGAAATCGCATGCTATTGGAAGAAATCACGTTTGTCAGGAGTTGGTTCAGCTGTCAAGTACGTCGAAGTAAAAGATCTGCAGAAATCAACAAGATCAGAGCCGCAACAAACATTAACTCTGGACACTAGTACGTTTTTACACGACGTCCTACAAATTGCAGAAAGAAAACAAATAGACTGTCAGATTTCTCGACTTAGTGTAGACTTAGCGAGTCTACGAACAAATAAGTTATCGTTGCACCAACTTCTCTTAAAGTTTCATTTAAGTGGAGGTTCAAACCCAGGAGACTTTTTGACTTTCGCCAGTTCTGAGATGACTCAAGCTTTATGCATTGAAGCTGAACGATTAACGAGAAACCAGAGTGATTGCCCACTGTGGCATGAACTTAGATATGGAAGAATTACAGCTTCAAAACTACATGAAGCAGCTCATTGTAAAACTGACATCGGCTCGTTCGTTAAGCAGGTTACAGGGGCAAGTAAAGTTCACGAAACAACTGCAATGTTGCGAGGCAAAGAACTGGAAAATCTTGTGCTAATGGAGGTTGAACGTATACAAGATGTACGAATTAGGCAAGCAGGGCCATATTTATTGCCACATCATCCAGTTCTTGGTGCATCACTTGATGGTTTGGCGGAGGAATATATAATTGAAATAAAATGTCCTTCAAATGAAAGAGCATTCGACAGATTCATGTCGAAAGATAATGTAATCAATTCGAAGTCCGCATCTCAAATGCAATTACAAATGTTAGCTACAGGGCAGAAAAAAGGACTATTTTGTGTAGCTGATCCGACATTCGAAAGTACAAAAAAAGTACACATGCAATGGCTTGAATACGACTCTGAATCAGTGCAGGATTTGATGAAAAAGGCTATATCGTTTTGGGAAAAAAATATATTTCCACTCTTACTATCGTCTGTACAAAAAACCACTGTCAATGTATAAAAGTAATTACTGGCAAAATACACAATATTTAAAAAAATTAAATCCACAGTCATTTGTATTTTTACATTATCATTTTCCATAATTTCACATGTCATTTTCCATCCACTCGATTCAACTATTTTTTAATTCTAGGTGAATGCAAATTAACCAATGCTGCCGCATTAACGATGATGTCATCAGTGTAAGATAACATACTGTGGCTGATAACGGCATGTGATTGTAAGAAATCAAATTCTCGCAACCTTCCAATGACACGTTCTATGTGAATACGCAAGCTAGCAATACGCTGGGTTTCTATGACTTCCGATTTCGTTGGTTTAATTGAAGACGATACGCTCGGCGGTTTTATTAATGTGCAATGTTTTTCATTTAACAAAGATTGTACATTTTTAAAGCCTCGGTCTGCCATTACGCCACATTTCGTTGGTAGCCGATCTAGTATATTACTTTTCTCAAATAGTAATACATCTGATATTCTTCCTCCAAATCCAGTGGAAATAAAATTAATAAATCCGTCAGGCCCACAAGATATCAAATATTTCAGAGTATTGCACTTCTTATACTCAGACCATGTCAAGGCTTGATTTACTGGATCGCTCGGTTTTTCGATTTGTATTTCAAGCGCATCAACAATCGATTGAACGTGACGGTACGAACTTCGAAAAGCAATCGGTAAATTTTTTGTAACGACTTCTGGATTAGGAAAGAAGATCAAAGTTTGAAGAAAATGTCTGAGAATCGGAACTGTCTTATTGAAAATTATGCTTGCATTACTAGGACTCATACAAAATTGTTCAGCGAGTCTTTCGAACGTATCTTGTCTTCTGATCTTCATTAAGCATAATTTAATGTTTTGCGTACTAATGTTACTTTTTACACTCAAAAGATTTATTAACTCGTTCTACTCATTAGGAATTCCGAGATATGCTTTCATGTTACTACTTATAATATAGTCTGTTACTTTTAGTATATCGTGAACAGTTTTTGTTGGGCTATTAGAAGCGTTGGAGCTCGTTCGATAAGTAGGGGTATAATAATCATTAGAACTAACAATGCCAATCGACTAAATTGATGTACTTATGGATTCAGATACGTTTGGACGGCACTGCTCCAGAGTGAAATGTTTTTTCGGAGACATTATTAACTTAAAAACTGTTGGCAATTTGATAGATGAAGTACACTTGTAGACGGTGCATACTCGCATTTTGCACATACTACTCACACTCCGGTCATGCGGGCGAATATGAGTTTGCACGACAGCATTATGCTGCGTTATAGAAGTCTGCGTTTCAACATCTTTTTTGGCTGCCGCTGTTAATGTCAAATTGTCTTTTGCTGAAGATTTAACAGGATCATCATTCGCTGCGACAGGCTCTGCACTTCTGATTGAAAATGAAGTGTGGTCTATGGCATCGAAAGTACTTGCTTCACATGTTTCACATGCTTCTTGAGGAGCTTGATTACTTGATGTACAGGGTGGAAAGAAATTAATGGTCATCCTTTTACTAGGTGAATCTTCAGGTCATGTTTGGCGAAGATCTACAAAAATATCGTGCCGCAAAATTGATTTGACCTTGGCAGTCAAGGTCAAATTTTTTTATTGTCTCAAAAAATCTGGCTTGTCAAGAGAAACAAAAGTCTCAATGGGGCTATAGGTCAAAAACGCGATCTTCTATGTGAAAAAGCCGTTCAAAGACAAAAAAAAATCGGAAAATTTTTTTTCCTCGCAATATTGCTTAATCGGACTCACTAATAATCATATAACCATAAAAGAAGCCTTTTATCGCTGAGCCGGAAACTTCTATTGAAATAAATCACGAAAAATCACCGTTGCCCGACTCTGACCGCGAGGAAGTGAATGGGCGCAAGATGGGTAATTTTCTTCCTTGTTCCATCTTTCAAAGTCGTGCGTGTGTGTGTGTGTGGGTGTGTGTTGGGGTGTGTGTGTATAGATTTTTTATTTTGGCGAGTTTTGAAGGCGATTGTTTACCGATCTGGTAGGGCAGTAAGGACGGTAGCTGATCTGCGACGCAAGATAGACGATGGCATGGCAAGGCTGTCAAGAAACCGTGACCTCCTCGCCCCCGTTAGGACGAATTTGGTGGAGAGGCTGCGGACGTGCCTACGTGGTGGAGGACGACATGTTGAAGCGGAAGTTCAAGCTCGCATGTTCAGGGCAATAAGAGCCAACGGGTCAATTTTTTGGGTTCCACGTCGGCGTCATCCTCGTCAAAATATCTAGGCAAACGTGCGTAAGAAAACGACTTGGTAAAACGATCGGAAAGCAGCAAGCACACTCACGCACACACCCACACCAACACACACACGATACACACACACACACACAAACACACACACACACACACACACACACACACACACACACACACACACACACACACACACACACACACACACACACGCACGCACGCACACACACACACACACACACACCACACACACACTCACACACACAAACACACACACACACACACACACACACGACTTTGAAAGATGGAACGAGGAAAAAAATTACCCATCATGCGCCCATTCACTTCCTCGCGGTCAGAGTCGGGCAGCGGTGACTTTTCGTGATTTATTTCAATAGAAGTTTCCGGCTCAGCGATAAAAAGCTTCTTTTATTGTTATATGATTATTAGTGAGTCCGATTAAGCAATATTGCGAGGAAAAAAAGTTTTCCGATTTTTTTTCGTCTTTGAACTGCTTTTTTACATAGAAGATCGCGTTTTTTACCTATGGCCCTATTGAGACTTTTGTTCCTCTTGACAAGCCAGATTTTTTAAGACAATAAAAAAATTTGACCTTGACTGCCAAGGTCAAATCAATTTTGCGGCACGATATTTTTGTAGATCTTTGCCAAACATGACCTGAAGATTCACCTGGTAAAAGGATGACCATTAATTTCTTTCCACCCTGTACATGCTTCTTCGAGGAGCTCGTTTATCTCCATCCGTCTTCGCCGTTTTTCCGATAAGACACGAGGACTTGGGCACGTCCTACGTTTACGATCCGGCTGGGATGCGAATTTGTGTGGTTGCACGTTCTTTTTAATTTTCGCTGGACCTCCCATAGTTTTATAATATTGATAATTTTCCATATCCTCTCGCAGCTATAAATACGAAATTTTTTGTTAGCCTTAAGGTGAAGTACGACATCTGAGCGCCCGTCTCTCTCGCTCCGCCGCGAGCGCCCACGGTGCTATCTCGCTCGCACTCGTACGCTACGAAATGTCTCGTACATTGCCTTAACGGTACATTATAAATGATTAATAGGTGGAATCGTATCTAAACAATAATAATTCAACAATTTCACTTCTTTTTAGGGCATGAAATATGTTTGCTTACCTCAAAATGATCTTCACAGCGAAAAAAGTTTGATTTGCTGTCTTTGAGGTTATCCCGTCTCACCGTGTTGAACCATTTTTTACGAATATTTACATCTCGTGGCACTGTTAGAAAAACTTTGTTCGGTGCATTTTTTGTTGTGTTTTTGCACAAAGGTACGAAACACGCCCTATACGTCTTAATCGTTGCCATTTTCAATAAAAATCTGTATTTGCAATAATATCGTATAGCGCGTTTAACCTCGTGACGTCACAGACCGTTCGGGTAACTTCGGGCGTGATCGGAGCGTCGTCGGCTATGACTTTATAATTCAATTTTCTAACCTGCATATCTTCGTAAATATTAACTTAAAAAAAGAACATCACTTCTCAATAAAACATGGATATAAACTTTTCAAAAAAAAAAAAAAATTACGTTCAACAACCCAATTTCGTTCTCACACAGATGGTTAAGTCTGGTCCTCGCGCCGAGTACACGTACCGCGTGCCGATGATATCCGTCGAGCAGGGTTGATGTTGGGGCTTGCAAGACGTTGAAGACCAGTGAGCTGTGAAAGCAGCAACAGCAGCGAAAGGCTTAAGGCAAAGATGACACCATAACCGTCTTCAAAACCAAAATCAATCCTATTGTATTTTATTCGCAGTTACTGCATCAAGTTGATTAGCATTCGAAGCGTCGATTACCTCGTAAAACTAAAGTTCCCGAAATTTGAGCCCCTTACAGCATAATGCTAAGGTGTGCCTCTAGAATGTTTATTATTAATTTTTTGCAACTTTTTTTTCAAGTTGAACAATCTTAAATTGATCTCAAAGAGAACAAGTTCCCCAAATTACAGCTCTCTATCTCAATATTAAGTCGGCTCGTGAATTTTTTTTTTCATTTTTTTATCTCACGCTGTCCGTAAAAGTGCGGTTTTACGCTCACTACGTTCGCTTCAAACCGCATTTACGCACACCGTGATATAAAAATTCGTACGACACTCGTACGAAAAACGTTTTCTGGACTCGTGTGATTGCAATACTCTCCTTCGGCTCGTTCTACAAACTCACACTCGTCAGAAAAACTTTTTTCGTACTAGTGTCATAATATACTATTATTAACTTTGATTTTTTAAATTAATTTTTTTTTTTAGTTGAACAATCTGAAGTTAGATATATATATATATAACTTCATATATATATATATATATATATATATATATATATATATATATATATATATATATATTGTGACGTGATTTTTTGAATCACGGTCACAAGGATCTCGTTTGTACCGATGTGACCGTTGCGGTTGCGTGTTCCGTCTCTCTCTCTCGGTTACCCTCCAAAGAACTCACAGTTATCGAACAGATTTCGGATTCCGATGGGTCTCGTCATGAGTGTGACTGTGATATGATTGGTTGCGTTTGCGTGTGTGTGTGAATGTGTTTGGGTTCGGAGCGCACGACACTGTCGTGCGGAGTGACGCTCGAGGAAATGAGCTACCCGGCAGTGGAGTGCGCCCGACGAGGTTCGCTCAGGGATTCGTGGAGGTCGGGCTGCAATGCCTGCGCCCCATAAAAAGAGTGCGTCACGCTGGAGAACGGGCGGAGGTTTTTGGTTCCGGGCAAGGGTGGGACCCCTTGTGCTGTGTATGTTTTGTTTGTGGAGAAAGTGCCCTGTTCTCGCGTGATGCACCAGGGGATGCGATCCTGAGCGACCTCACAAGGATACCGGCATATTTTGGCATTATGGTCTCGTATATGGTTTGGAGGTAACCCGAGAGAGAGGGCTGCGGTTATCGAACAGTTATCGAACGATTACGCGAATATCGTTGATCGAGATTTCGCTAGTCAGTCTGTCTCGGGCCTTCGGCTCGAGCACAGCTCCCGAATGCCTCTCCCACCATCGCTGGCGCGCAAGCGATGGGTGGGGCGTGCGGATAGATATCGATGTTGTGTCTCTCTCTCGCTCACGCGAGGTGTAGAGCTAGTTCCCGTTATGTTTTCGGATTGTCGCGCTCCCCGCACGCTTGCGTGTGGGCTTGCGTACGATTGGTTCTCGTAACTCACTAATAAAAATTAGTTGAGTGTTACCGATGTTTCAGAAATTAATTCTGAAATTATTGTTTTCGTGGTTGGATAATGACGATCTCGTTATTCATCGGCCAATAAGGATCACGACCCCTCTACCACAACCCACAGCCTGAGCGGCCGAGCATTTCCGCAACCACGCGGCTCCGTGACTGCACCCGGTTGCGTTTTGTCAATCCTTCCCGACCAAAAGGATTGACGGTTATCGTTAGCGTGCGGATCCGTAGGTCCCAGGATCCGCATCGCGGGTTAGTGGAGTCGAGCCAGGTCCCACTCGACTCCCAGTTTAGTCCGGTTTGTCAATACCGGCGATACAAAAATTGGCTGGCGCCCACCGGAAGCGCGGGTGCAGGAACGGAGGTGCGTGGCCGAAGGTGACGTGTGGATGAGATTGTGGGGTTTTCGTAAGCTCTCGACCGTTATCGTTTGGCTACAAAAAAATACGTCACAATATATATATATATACATATATATATGAGGTAACACTTACCCCAGATGTTACAACCTAAAATATGTCACGTTAACTTAAAGAAAATGAAATGTCTCAAAAATTGAAAAAGTTATTTCATTAACAATTTTTATGAAAAACGTCGTTTCATTCGTTTATTTATTTTTTTGTAAAGATTTTTTTAGCATATTGACAATTACATGCTGGCGATAATAAAAGTTTGTATTTTTAGTTAAACGTTTGAATATGCTCAAAATGTTTTTGAATCCATTTTGTTGATTGCAAAAATTTTCAATTGCAATTTAAAGTTGCTGGGATGAATTTTATTCAGTGAAACCAAATCATAGTTATATTGGGCCGTGACTTCGGGGGATAATGAAGGAAGTAACTAAATCCGACCATAGCGGTTTAAAATTTTCTTCGCAACTGAAAAATCGCGCTCGATGCCAAATCAAAGATGGTTTTCCCCCCCAAAATGGAGATTGAATGAAATTGTTATTAACAATCCGAGTAATATTAAGTATAAAGATATATAAAATATACTTACACATGTTTGTTCAAAATTTCGAGTCAATCGGTTCATTATTCTGGCCCACATCGCCCGACTCGTAAAATAAAGTCTTCAGAAAAACGTAAAAGAGTAAGCTACGTTCTCCGTCAGTTGGTCCTCGCTCTTTCTACGAATTGCTTCAATGTGGAAAATATTTGAAATATCAAAATCGCCCGTGGCCCAACATGTTCGCGAAACTTCAAACTCAATGAAAATAAATTTGTAAAAAAATGGATTATAGTTTTAATCCCATGGTGTTATGATCGTTCAAAGAGCTAGACGAGTAAGGTCGTCGCCGTGGTTTCGCCTCGTTGCTATTTTCTCTTCTCGTCTTCTTCGCCATGACCTTACTATAGTGCGAGACACGTATACTTATGCCGCCCGGTTTGCCGCGACCTTATTCTACAGTACGCGACGCAGCATCAGTTTCGATACCATAGTGGCAAGGAGCGCGCATGTCCATATATATGAGGTATTCCACCCCATTTCGAACGGTCAAAAAGTTTTGCACTCCCAAAAAAATTGAAATTTGGTCAAATTATTCAATTATATGAAAAAGAGTAGTGTGAATTTCTTCAAATTTTTTGGATCGCATTTTTTTGAGTTTTTCAACATTTCAAAATTTTCTAAATAACGTTATATATTGAAAGCATACGATTAAACAGAAAAATGTTTCAGACAAAAAAGTTGCAGTTTTCCATAAACTTTGTGAAAACATTTTTCTTGGAATTTTTCGAGTTCAAAAAATGACCATTTTCATCAAAAATATACGAAAATAATTTTTTTCGGTCGGAATGTCACCTTCGATTTATCTCAAAAAATTCCTGAAAATACTCTGAAATGTGTAAAATACACACGGATTTTTTTTGTCATGGCTCGATTAGCTGTTCCTAAGCTATGCTTTGGTTTATTAATAATATTTTTAAAAGTTTTTTTAGAAAAATCAATTATTATGGAAAATCATAATCTCCCGAATTGTTTTTCTCAAATTTACAGATGAAAGAACATTTACAATAATAATATTAATGTTTTGGAGCTTATTGGATAATCAATAACGTAGATGGAACTCCATTGAACGCGTTCGAAAGCTACGCTCTATAATCACTCGTTCAAAAAATTCAATGATTAAGTGAATAATTTTCTGTCCTAACATCATATTTTTTTATTATTGTTGTGTAAATAAATCACAATGTAAGAACTGGGAAAAAGTGAAGCATAAACAGATCGTTTCAAGTTATTTATTTTTCCAGACTCGGTGAGTTACGAAGTCCGTGGCGAGCGAATATATTTTGCATTGGAGAATCCCATCCGGTCCTGGTATAATGCAATGGTGTTTTTGGGTCTTCGGTACAGCTTTCACTCGCTTAAATCTCGATTCCATCTACGTTATCGATTATCTATGCTCCAATAAGCTCCAAAACATTAATATTATTATTGTAAATGTTCTTTCATCTGTAAATTTGAGAAAAACAATTCGGGAGATTATGATTTTCCATAATAATGGATTTTTCTAAAAAAACTTTAATAAATATTATTAATAAACCAAGGCATAGCTTTGGAACAGCTATGCGAGCCATAACAAAAAAAAAACGTGTGTATTTTACACATTTCAGAGTATTTTCAGGAATTTTTTGAGATAAATCGAAGGTGACATTCCGACCGAAAAAAATTATTTTCGTATATTTTTGATGAAAATGGTCATTTTCTGAACTCGAAAAATTCCAAGAAAAATGTTTCCACAAAGTTTATGGAAAACTGCAACTTTTTTGTCTGAAACATTTTTCTGTTTAATCGTATGCTTTCAATATATAACGTTATTTAGAAAATTTTGAAATGTTGAAAAACTCAAAAAAATGCGATCCAAAAAATTTGAAAAAATTCACACTACTCTTTTTCATATAATTGAATAATTTGACCAAATTTCAATTTTTTTGGGAGTGCAAAACTTTTTGATCGTTCGAAATGGGGTGGAATACCTCATATATATATAGTCGCGATATTCCACAGATTGGCCATTCTTTTACGTTCCGAGCTGGGACAACACCGCTTTTCATGTGCAAAGTGCGTGCAGTACATTCAGTCGTCTATAGATCAGGAGTCCTGTTGACTCAGACTCTAACTAAATGCTCATTGCCACCTACTTACACTCAACTCGTTCGCTTATCCAACATCGTCGTCGTTAACGCCGTGTCTCTCGCGATAAACTACGAAGCGGTTTTTGGTGTGAAAAAAAAAATAATTCAACAAAAAAATTGCATTCTCTCCTTGGTTTTTGAGGTCAGCGACGAGTGAGTTGTGTCGGGACTAATTGTAGATAAAAAATGTGGCGCATTGCCCTCGTCTCCGTCTCTTAGTGACAAAACAACCAAGAATATCGCGTATACGCGTCGATATGCGCACGTGACCAGTGCCCGGACAGTTCGTATACCCCACCACTTATTATTCGCTCGGCCACGATTCCAGCAAAAGTGCAAGCCGCAATGTTCACACCAATCCATATCCAGCGATGTTCACACATCTGGCTGTTGGCATTGGTTGGAATGGCGCCCGATTCAAACAATTGAATCGCGAGCCTCGATTCGGTGATGCCAGATTAGGGGAAGTTGCTCGAAAAATCTGCCCTCTCTCCATGCCTGTTTCGAGCGGTGCGTGAGGAGAAGCGGGCTGGTGACACCGCCCACGGCATGGCATGCAGCGAATAGCGTAAACAGGCGCTCTTCTAGCCATCCGCCTATCGACTGGCTTGTTCCGATGCGCGCCAACTTTCGAAATTTTAATTAAAAAAATTGAGTGTGTGGGAATCACACACGATGGAAGTGAATACTTGTATGCATTTCGCTGGCGCGGTAAATTATTTCTGCCGATGATTCCAGAGAGAAAGAGAAATAGAGAGAGAAGGGGAGGAGAGGAAAAGAGAAAGAGAAAGAGAGAGAGAAGGGGAGGAGAGGAAGAGTCAGTGATCGAATTATGAATTAACAAGGAAGTCGAAAGTAGCCTGCACGTTGATATTTGTGTTTTCAAAAATGTTTTTTATTTATTAACGGGAGGGGGGGGGGCATAAGGGCTGGAGGGTAGACGTCTTTTTTTATAAATATGGATAGAGCAAATTTACCCAAATCTTTTGACCATTATTAAGTATTATTTCGATAACATCCTGTAATCTTTTAATAAGAAAATATCGACGAACAAGCCGGTGACAAAGCTTTTCCAAAAACGTCTTTGAAAAAAAAAACGATTTGCAGTTTTGACTATATCTCAGCTGAAAATTATCTAAAATCAAAGACCATTTAAATGTAGTCAAAATATCATGAAATCCTCCCCCCTACGTTCTCTGATTATTATTTTTTAATTTTCAAATTGTTGGTGGTTATTGAAAGTGAGAACTGCTATTTTTCATGAAAAATGACCACGAAATTTTCACTTTAAATGACCACCGAAAATTTAAGAATGAAAAAAAAATCAGAGACCGTAAAGGGGAGGATGTCATAATACTTCGACTAAATTTAGATGATCGTTGATTTGAGATAATTTTCAGCTGAGATACAGTTATTACCGCAAATAGTTTTTATCCAAAGACATTGTTGGAAAAGCTTTGTCACCGGCTTGTTCTTCGATATTTTCGCATAAAACAATCACAGAATGTTATCGAAATGATACTTAATGATGGGTAAAAGGTTTGAATGAATTATCTCTATTTATTTATTTATGAAAAAAATCGCAGAAGTGTTTTTTCTTACGCTCCAGCCCTTACCCGCCATTTGAGAGGATCCCAAACGTTTCGCGGCCGCAACAAGTGCGAGAGAGATAGCGCCATGGGCGCTCGCGGCGGAGCGAGAGAGAAGGTGGCCCAAACGTTCGGGATCCTCTTAAGACCCACGTTCTCTCTCGCTCCGCCGCGAGCGCCCACGGCGCTATCTCTCTCGCACGAGGTCTGTCCGTACTATCACACGTCTACTCCAGGTATACTGCCGATGACGAGGCACGCGATCCTGCCCCCTCTCTGCATTGACTCGCTCGCTCTCACTCGCATACCCACAGCTCACGCATCATTCTCTTCCCCTCTCGCTCTTCTTTCATTCCTTCATTCTCTTGTCCCGTCCTACAACGCGCCGGCTGGCGAGCCGATCCTGTGTCGTTTAAGAAGTATTCACTTCAATAAGAAGTATTCACTTCAAAAAGTAAATCTAAACTAACACAAACGAACCCCAGCTGACCACCGTGCTCTCTACTGGGTTGACCACCCTGATCCGCCCGATTCATCGTCACTTTCACTTCAAATATCTCAATTGATGACGACAATCAAAATCGCTTACTAAACAACGATCAAATCTTTGATTACTTATTTTGCCCGCCCCAGCTGATTGAATCTATCCTGCGATTTCGGTGTCAAAGTGACTGTCTCAAAAATATGCCTACAATCCGGTTGTGGTATACATAACATATATGGAGCTATTGACGATATGCTGTATGCATACTAACACTGGTCGATTTTCGCTACGCGGCCCAGT
>OY759158.1:12395988-12455680 GCA_963662125.1 Diplazon laetatorius | reverse complement strand
TCTCGGCACTCCGGTCGTGATTAATACGTGTTTGATATTTTCTTCTGCGCAGTAGTCACGGAAATCATTTGATGTAAATGCTGCGCCGCGATCACTAATGATTCGCCGTGGATTTCCGAATATCTTCTGTTGAACTTTCAATCTGTCTAATACTTCTTTGGTATTAGTCGTTTTGGTCGGGTAGATCCACACGAATTTTGCAAATCCATCGACAACGACGAATAAATGTTTGTACATTTTAGACGTTGACGTCATCGGTCCGAGGTGGTCGACGTGGTACGTAGACAATGGCACATCACCTTTTGGTATTGGCGTGAGCATTCCTTCTTTTCTTCCTGGCTTGCCTTCGGCCAGAATGCAAGGAACGCAGCAAGCAACGTATTTCTCGAGTTTTTCGGACAATTTCGGGATGTAATATTCCGTCGTGATTTTTTCGGTCATCTTCTTTACACTGAAATGTCCGTTTTCGTGTGCTCTGCGAATTACGTCTCGGTGCATACTTGTTGGTAGCACGATGACATTTTTCTCGCCGTGCTTCTTCATCAAAATTCCGTTCTCGCAAACATAATCCTCGTACGGCTCTTTTTCCAGAATCTCTATCACGTGTAACCTCTCTTCTTCATCCTGTTGCTTTCTTATCATAGGTGTGAGTCTATCTTCGATCACCATTACGGGATATGGGCTGAGCGCGTCAACATGTTTGAGACGAGCCCCCGCGCGATGCTCAACTTCGTACTCGAACTCTTCGAGCATCAACGCCCATCTCGCGACTTTCGGCGAGATATCGATTTTTCCCAACGTTTTCTCCAAGGCCGAACAATCGGTCACCAATTTAAATTTAATTCCGAGCAAGTACACCCGAAATTTCTTCACTGCGTGGACGACTGCAAGAGCTTCAAGTTCGTACGAATGTAGTTTCTTCTCGGAGTCTGAAGTTTTTCGACTCATAAAATAAACTGCATGGAATCGATTTTCGTCGTCAGATTTCTGTAAGAGAGCAGCTCCGTAGCCTTCTTTACTTGCATCCGTGTGCAGTTCTGTTTTATAGCATCTGGACGATATATGCGCAGTTTCGGTTCGCTTATCAATAACTGTTTTAGTCTCTCGAACGACCGTTCTTCCGTTTCACCGAAGCGGAATCGTTGATCATTTTTTAACATCCGATAATGGTTTCGCAATTTTTGCGTTATCACGAACGAACTTTCGAAAATATCCCATTAATCCGAGGAAACTTTGCACCGCTTTTTTGGATTTAGGCACCGGAAATTTCTTCACCGAATTTATCTTCGAAGGCGAAGGCCCAACATTACCGTTCTCGATCACGTGACCGAGGTATTCGACGCGTCTTTACAAAAATTCGCACTTCCTCCAATTGATCGCTAAACCCCTTTCCGCAGCAACCGCGAGCGTTTCCTTGAGGTTAGCGAACGCGTCCTTCGTCTCGTCCAGGTATGATTAAATCATCCACGTATGTAAAAACAACATTTTTTCGACTTAGATCGTTAAACACCTCGTCTATAAAACGCAGAAACGATGTCGGACTGTTGCATAACCCGAAGGGCGTCTTCAAAAACTCATATTGTCCATCTGGGGTGACGAACGACGTATATTTTCGACTCTCCGCGGCAACCGGCACGTGGAAGAATCCGTTTTTAAGTCTAATACCGAAAACACCCGAGCGTTCGCGACCGCATCGATACGATCGTCAATCAACGGCATAGGAAACCGATCTCGCATTATTTTCTTGTTGAACTGTCTGTAATCGATGCATACGCGGTACTCACCATTTTTCTTTGGTACGATTACGACGGGGCTTGAATATTTACTTTTACTCGGCTGTATAATCTCGTCACTCAGCCATTTGTCTATCTGCTCGTTCAATATAGTCTTTTCCCTGACTGCCAACCTCCGCGGTCTCAAGCAGATAGGCTCTTCGTCTTGCACCATAATCTTCGTTTCTACACTCGTTTGCACTTTTCCCCGCGGCGTATAATTTTTATCAATCGTTCAATCTCAGGACGATATCGATCGACTGCATCGACTGTGTTGACCTCTATTTCGATACAGTTCACAAAAGGTAGTTCACCTATCGTGTCGCAATCTCGTTCGCTGTTTTCTTTTTTTTTTCACAACTTTTCTCTCGGCTCCTTCTTTCTTATCGTTTTCTCCACTGTTCTCAGTTTCCGTTAATTTCTTTATCGTAACCCGTCCGCCTCTAATGTTTATGTCCATGCATCTCGTTAGATCTTTACCCAGCAGCATTGATTGACTCATAGCGTAGTCAGGCACGACAAATATTTCGGCGTCGTACATTTCATCGTGGATCGTAATCGTCGTTTGAAAAACTCCGTCGGCCTTTACTAACGCGCTACCGAAACCTTGAAACGTACTCGTGGACGGGTGTAGCAGTGGTTTGTTTATTTTTTCATATTCGCTGCGTCGAAACATCGATCGGCTTGTCCCTGTGTCTATCATGGAGCGTATCGGTGTATTGTTTATTTCGACGATGATCTCGTCGTCGGTGGCCGGTTGCTGTATTACGTTCACCGCATGCGTTCCGTAATGTTTTTTTGTCACTGACTTTTCGAATTTTTCTTTTCCGCACTTCGTTGCGATGTGACCGAATTCGTTGCATTTGAAACATTTCGGTCCTTTATCTTTATCCAGGCATTCTCGCGCGACGTGATCAGTTGAACCGCACCCGAAACATCTCGAACCCTTTTCATATTTCTTATTCATTCTTTTATCACCTTTGTCTCCATCTTTTGATTTATTTCTCATCTGTTGCTTCTTCGAATCTTTACCGGATTTCTCTAGCATCCGGTCGTGGCGTTCTATATTCTTTCGCAGCTCTGTTATTGTATTCGAACTATGCAGGATGGCCTTACCACATTCATCGTCTGCTACACCGTCGATGATGTATTGTATCAATGCGTCTTCCTCTACATTCCCCTGATTAGCGATCGTACTCATTGCGTATACGTATTGTCGGGGCGTCTCGTTTAATTGTATTTTACGCTTTGCGAGCTGTGAATGAATTACCGCACTGTTTATCTTTGTTTCGAACTCTCGGCAAAGCCGCTGTTTCATTTGATTCCACGTGGTAATACCCTTCTGTAGCGCGATGTATTGCTTTGCCGAACCGCACAACAGTTTTTTCGCGTGGATTACTTTTTGGAACTCATTCCACCCCAATAACATACTCGTATCTTCAAATTCTTCGATCCACCTTTCGACTTGTAATTTATCGTCTCCCGAAAAATGCGTAATACTTCCTTCGACGTCTTTTATTGTGAAAAGACTCGTGACATTGTACGAAGGTTGTAAGTCGCCGCGCGCGTCTCTCTGTCTCTCTTCCCCTCGCGCGTCGTCACGCTCGTTTCGAAGTCTTTGTCTCTCTCGTCGCTCACGCTGGCGCATGTTCGCTTCTACGTCGTCGTCACTCTCGTTTGGTGATCCCGTTTTACGTACTACCGTTTTCTCGTAATTTTCAGAATCTTCGTTTTCTTCTTCGGAATCATCGGATTCATTATCACGTATTTCTTAATCTTCGTATGCTTTTAGTCGACTTCCTAGCTCAGCTTTTTTACCTGTCGTCGGTAATTCTAATTCTTCTAACTTTTTTTTTAGTTCGGCTACCGTTATTCTTTTAGCCGGTGTCGAGCACGGAAAAATTTTCTTTTTTGTGCCTGCACTATGAGGCGCATTCTGTCCTTCGTGATTTTTTGACTCACCTTTCTTTTTCTTTGTTTTTTCCGCTTCATTCTCGACTATAGCGGCTGCCTCGTTTTGCTTATCGCGTTCGTCTCGATCGTCTGACATCGCTGCGTCTTTATTGAAATCACTTCTTGTCAACTCTTTTCCGTCTGATGTGAATATCTCGATAATTCAGTTTAACGACCGAAAATCGAGATCTTCAACATTCTTTCGACTTTTCGACTTTATCACCTTTACACTTAGAGCTTAACGGCTCGACTGCTTATGCCATTCTTTCACTTTCTTTTCTCTCTATTATTCTTTGTCTCTTTGTTCACACCAAATTTTCCGCTTTGATCTCACGATCCCGGACGAGCCCCCATTTGTGGGAGTTCGGGAGATTCAGAGAGCAGAGAAATGAAATATGAACACTCATTGAATTAATAATACGAAATAGAAAAATAGTGTTTATTAAATAAAAATATACGACTTCCGCACGCTTTGAACCCGTGCTTGCAACTCCCGGCCTTGACGGGCCGCGCCACGCTTCTCTCGAAAGTGGGGGTTCAATCCGTAGCTATCGGGCCGGGGGCCCGGTCCCATATATGTATATATATATATATATATATATATATATATATATATATATATATATATGAGCGATTCCACGTGACTTCAGCCACTAAAAAAAAAAAAATTTCCACAAATAATTTTAAAAAATTGAGCTATTTTATTACAATATATTCACCAAGTGCCGATTTTTTTTTCTTTTTATGCGCTCCAGTCGCTTTACGTGAGTCCAGAAGCCTCCCTGAAAGAGAAATGTATGATAATCAATGCTCATTGAATCGCGTAGAGCGAAAAAATCAAACTGAAAACAATCTATTAATGAAATCGGTAAAATTACGCATTACCGTTTACCGATCCCACGATATAAAAAATACCAAAAATTCTTTTTTCGTATTCAGAATTTGGGAAAATTTTGCAAAAAAAGAATTAAAAATGCATTTTTTGGGTAAAAAAATATTTTTGCATATTTTGCCCTGAAACGGACGTTCAACTTGCTCAATAAAATCTAAAGTAATTTTTTTCTGGAACGCCATAAAAAGACGCACATTTTCGTTTTTTACAAATGTAAATACATCAAATCCTGCCAAAGATACAGCCATTTGAATGGAAAAATTAAAAAAAAAAGTTAATTAACGATAAAATCGTCGAAAATTTTTTTTAAAAATCGGCACTCGGTGAATATATTGCAATAAAATAGCTCAATTTTTTAAAGTATTTGTGGAAAATTTTTTTTTGAGTGGCTAAAGTCACGTGGAATTGCTCATATATATATATATATATATATATATATATATATATAGGGTGGGTCAAAAAAATCGACTATTTTTTTTTTACTTCTTTACCCGATAAGTAGGTTTCTAGACACCTTTAGATAATTCACAGCAAATCTGAGCTTTTTATTTAAATGTTAAGATCCGCCGCCACGCAGTTTTTCATTTTTTTTTTGCAGTATCAGAAAAAAAAATTCATATCGCTCTATCAACTTTTTCGTTTTTCGTTTTAGGGGACTTTTGCTTTGAATTCCATTAGAATCTAATTAGAATCTAATGGAATTCAAAGCAAAAATCCCCTAGAACGAAAAATTCTATGTATACTATGTAGAAAAAAGTTTTGAAATACGTTCTGAACACACGCTTTAAAATAAAACAACATCACGATCGTCATTTTAAATTATTAGAGATAAAATTTATAAAAATATTATCAGAACAAAAGTTTCAAATAAATTTTCGAACAAATAACTTCTATAATAGTTAATCTTACGATCGAAACTCAAATTTGTATAAATTTCCCTGAAACTCATAAATAAAATTAAAATTTTCCGAATTATTAATCAAAAACTGTTAAAATTGGCGTGCATTGAAGTTCGACGATGAATATCTTTGAAACGCTTAATTCAATCGAATATTCATGAGAGACCATTTTTGTAGAGCAGCGCACATTCTACAAAACTAAGCATTGCGCCTTCCATAACGATTTTTTGTTAACGAGTTACGAAATTCATAAGAAAAACAGGAATTTGTCTAAAAATGATCAAACTTGAACCGTAAATATCTTCAAAACAGTGAGGTTTACGAAAAAATTGTAAGAGATCTTTTTTGTAAAGCGGACAATTTCCTACGAGTATAGAAGGAGGGCTATTTCAAAATATCAGTTGATAGAGCGATATGAATTTTTTCTTCTGATACTGCAAAAAAAATGAAAAACTGCGTGGCGGAGGATCTTGACATTTAAATAAAAAGCTCAAATTTGCTGTGAATTATCTAAAGGTGTCTAGAAACCTACTTATCGGGTAAAGAAGTAAAAAAAAAATAGTCCATTTTTTTGACCCGCCCTAATATATATATATGAGGTATTCCACCCCATTTCGAACGGTCAAAAAGTTTTGCACTCCCAAAAAAATTGAAATTTGGTCAAATTATTCAATTAGACGAAAAAGAGTAGTGTGAATTTTTTCAGATTTTTTGGATCGCATTTTTTTGAGTTAAAAACATTTCAAAATTTTCTAAATAACGTTATATATTGAAAGCATACGATTAAACAGAAAAATGTTTCAAACAAAAAAGTTGCAGTTTTCCATAAACTTTGTGAAAACATTTTTCTTGGAATTTTTCGAGTTCAAAAAATGACCATTTTCATCAAAAATATACGAAAATAATTTTTTTCGGTCGGTATGTCACCTTCGATTTATCTCAAAAAATTCCTGAAAATACTCTGAAATGTGTAAAATACACACGTATTTTTTTTGTCATGGCTCGATTAGCTGTTCCTAAGCTATGCTTTGGTTTATTAATAATATTTTTAAAAGTTTTTTTAGAAAAATCAATTATTATGGAAAATCATAATCTCCCGAATTGTTTTTCTCAAATTTACAGATGAAAGAACATTTACAATGATTATATTAATGTTTTGGAGCTTATTGAAGCATAGATAATCAATAACGTAGATGGAATCGAGATTTAAGCGAGTGAAAGCTGTACCGAAGACCCAAAAACACCTTTGCATTATACCAGGACCGGATGGGATTCTCCAATGCAAAATATATTCGCTCGCCACGGACTTCGTAACTCACCGAGTCTGGAAAAATAAATAACTCGAAACGATCTGTTTATGCTTCACTTTTTCCCAGTTCTTCCGTTGTGATTCATTTACACAACAATAATAAAAAAATATGATGTTAGGACAGAAAATTATTCACTTAATCATTGAATTTTTCAAACGAGTGATTATAGAGCGTAGCTTTCGAACGAGTTCAATGGAGTTCCATCTACGTTATCGATTATCCAATAAGCTCGAAAACATTAATATTATTATTGTAAATGTTTTGTCATCTGTAAATTTGAGAAAAACAATTCGGGAGATTATGATTTTCCATAATAATTGATTTTTCTAAAAAAACTTTTAAAAATATTATTAATAAACCAAAGCATAGCTTAGGAACAGCTAATCGAGCCATGCCAAAAAAAATCCGTGTGTATTTTACACATTTCAGAGTATTTTCAGGAATTTTTTGAGATAAATCGAAGGTGACATACCGACCGAAAACAATTATTTTCGTATATTTTTGATGAAAATGGTCATTTTTTGAACTCGAAAAATTCTAAGAAAAATGTTTTCACAAAGTTTATGGAAAACTGCAACTTTTTTGTCTGAAACATTTTTCTGTTCAATCGTATGCTTTCAATATATAACGTTATTTAGAAAATTTTGAAATGTTGAAAAACTCAAAAAAATGCGATCCAAAAAATCTGAAAAAATTCACACTACTCTTTTTCGTCTAATTGAATAATTTGACCAAATTTCAATTCTTTCAGAAGTGCAAAACTTTTTGACCGTTCGAAATGGGGTGGAATACCTCATATATATATATATATATATATATATATATATATATATATATATATATATATATGAGACAGAACGTTTTTACGGTCCCGGTTCTCAACCAATTTTCCCGCGAAACGCGTTCTACACCTGGCGCGGCCCGGGTCGGTGGCTGCCAGGGCTCAAGTGACGTATGACAAATTTATTAATTATTTCAAATATGTTGGGCGCCAGCTAGTATCTCTAGCAATATTTTAATAATTCAATTTATTCACGAGCAAAAGAAAAAAGACTCGCGGAGGCTCGATTGGGTGACCCTTGCAATACAAGCGAGCGAAGATATGCAGACGGCAAAGCAGATCGACATAACACGAATTCAAAAGTACTTACAGTTTTGACGAGTTTATTTCTGTAGTCGTTATAATTTCTTTTACAGTCCTTGACAATTTAATTTTTGGTTTCCTTATTTGACAGTCCTTGTTTGATATAAATCCTTCCGCAATTTCCTTCCACAGTGTAATTCCTCGATTTACAATACAGTTCGATCGATTTGGGTACGATATTGATCCTCTAGCAATCTTGACAAAATTACTATTACACGTTGAGGATCAGACGATAAGTATGAATTGTCTAATAAATTACGATCACTCCTTATGAGTGCCGGACGTTAAGTGACGCGCTCTCGTCGATCCGCGGGGCCCTTCGCATGACGCGTTGGGTGGGGAGCGGCCAAAATTTCGGCGCTTGCGCACGCACGGATGGTAGTTCGATCATCGGTCGATAAGTAAATCGACAGAAGGCAACGGCAAAATCTCCATGTCAAAACTGTCCTGTCACACCCTCCCCTTTCGAACTTTGACGTGTACTGATGGAGATTTAGCAAAGAAAATTGGGTTTTGGCTTGTGACAGAAAAAGCGTGACAGATTGACAATAAATGTTGCTGTTACCTTGTACCTCTGAATTCGCGGTGTCTCGTCGAGGTCCGCTCCTGGATGGAAGAAACAGGTTAGTCATGACATATTCGCTCGCTTGAACTGCGTAGACAAAGCTAAGTAAAAGGGTGGTTTTAACGTAACGTACGCAACGACAAGGAACGGGCATTAGTTCGCCTCGACGGAGCAATGTTCTTCGTTGGTTATTAATTATATAGGGAGAGAACATTTTAATTTGCCACAGGGCACTGTCGTACTTCGTGACCCATCTTTCGACATTTTAAACAAACTAACTGGCGGCCATTGGTGCAAAACCGTCCACTATGACCCGTCTGGCCACAATTTGGACAAAACAATGTTCTAGGATCAAAAAGCTTATTCGGTCGACCGTTTGTAGTATAAGGCTGGCGGTTATTCTGACTGCAAGCGATCGGGTTGTCTTTATGCACTTTATCCAACCGTTGGAAGTCCTTTCCCAGGCGTCGTTTTTTCAAAGACTCCAGACCGTGATTTGAGATTCCCATGACTTTACTTCCATCAGTTCTTGGAATGGTAGCTTGTTTCTTCTTTCGAGGTTTTGCTACGTCTACTTCGGTGTTCTCGCTGTCACTTCCCATGTCCGATCGTTCATGTATGCGTTTGAGGTTAGATGTTTTGTGACGTTTTGGACGAGGTGATTGGGCCTTACATTGCTTGTATAGATACGCCTTTCTGTTGACGTAATGGAGGAATTCGGTGTAGTTCCTGTGACCCAAGTTCAATATTTCAAACATCAGACAAGGGGGAAATTTTCTTAGAATTTGACGTAATTGTTCTTCGAAAGGTGGCGGTCGTTCCATGAGCTCGAAGATCATTCTTGCTCGACATGCGTATTCAGCAAGCGTTTCATTCTTGTCAATGTTGAGGTCACGGACTGCGTAAAGAAGATCTGCGTCTTCTATCTTGACTCCCCAATCGTAGCGAAAAGCTCGGACAAAGTCTTTCCACGTTTGCCACGATTTTTTGTTGACGAGGTACCAGGAACGGTACGGACCTGCGAATATTTTGGATAAACATGGGACAAACAAATCCTTTTGAATACCGCTTGACGACAGGAGGTCCTTTAAGATCAGTAGAAATACTTCAGGGTCTCTTGCGGTTTCTGGGAAAGAGATTTCCCAAGAACTGACGATTTGACCAACTTTAATTGCCGATGGTTTGTTGATCCTCGACCGCGACGATGTGTTTTCGGATCTCGTCGGGTCGTATTGCAGTTCGTCATCACTGGAATCACTTGTACGCCAGGAGAGACAACCGCGTCTCGTGGCAGTTGACAGTCTTCTGTTATTTAGAGGTCGACTCGATGGCGATAGATTGTTGTTGCCACGAGGGTTTGACGAAGCTCGGCAAGGACAAGTTGATCGGTCAATTTCGTCTTCGCGATTGTAGCGTTCCTGATTGCTACTCGAATCTAACATCTGTCGTGCTTGCTCGTCAGTCACGAAGCTGCATAGACTGACGATCTGTCCATTTGACAAGACTTGCGTTGTTGAAACTTTGCGATATACTTGCGTCAAGTCGGGGATCGCGTTACCAATATCGGCCTGAGCGCTTTGACAACGATTCGGATTGTTACTACTGTTGTTATTCCGCCCCTCCGTCTCATAGCGATGTTGGTTCATGGTTTCGAACAAGTGGTCGCGACGACGAGGTATATCGTCATCAGAGTCTGAATTTGACAAACATCCGCCCCTTTCAGGCCTTCTGTTTGTCGACGATGTTGGAATAGCTCCGCTGGAGATCGATCTGGATTGTGTTCTGAGTGCTAGTTCCAACTTGGTGACTTCAGCTATCATGCAGTCTAGATCGTCCCGGAGTTGCATGTTCTCATCATTGAGCGCTTGAAGACGATCATCAACTGACGCAATCTGAGTAGGATTATCTAACGGGTTATGATTGACAATATTCAAAAGACCAGGTGGAACAGGACTCCTATCCCTGACTATGCCTGATGGAACATTTGCAGGTTCGCACACAAGAGGTGGAATTATATTCGTTGGTTCTAAACTGATCGCGAATTCCCTGCTCGCGTTATCTTCTTGTGCAGCGTCACGAAGTGGGTCGATGTCCACCATCTGATGGAGTTTGTCAATATTCATGTTGCTAGGTTTCGATTTCTTTTTGTTCTTCTTGGAAGGCGAATGCGGCGTCATGATCGGGGTTGTTTGGAGACTCGCTTTTATAGTGAACTATGAATGACAAGGTTTCGGTTTCGTGAACTCTTAATCAATCGACAAGACAAAAGAAGGTGTTTTGAGTTAGCTAATCGTTCTACTTTATGAATGACGCTTCCTTATTTAAATGACGATCAACGACGATTGACGATTTATGACTTAAATGACGATTTCTAAAGTCTTACTAACTATAGTCAATAAATTGTTGAATTAGGGGAAGCCCAATTCAATTTTTAACGAATATTCTTTCGAAAGATTACTACATTATCAAGCAAATGAATAAATATCAAACAACAAGTAAGTTTAATAAATCAATAATCTCAAAAGATAGACAATTCCACAACGATTAGATTCAAGAATGAATGACTTCAAACGACAAATAAATTATAGTGCAATAAATAATTAATCAAACAGAAATAAACAAATAAATAAATCAATAAATAATTGAACAGATAAATGAATCAATAATTAATTAAATAATCAGATACGCAACCGACAAAAATAATGACAATTTAATAATTCGAGACCAAAAATTCACGGACAAATAACCGATTGGATAAATTCAAAAATTAATAATGAACGGAAATAATGAAAAGTAGATGGGTAACCAAAAAAAAAATAATTAATGAATGAATGATTTGACAAGAATAATAGATTACGATTCAATAAATAATTAACAACTACAACAACAAATTACTGAATACTAAATGAATAAATAATTAATTTACAGGAATCTCCAATTCCAATTTTATTTTCTCCATACCGTTTCGACCGAAGCGAGATTCTGATTGAAACGGACAAATTCAATAAATAAGTGCCAAATAATTCCGATCACCGTGATCGAAGCAATATTTAAATCACGACAGTAAATTCACTGTAACTTTTTTTTTACCAATGGTATTACCAAATAATCTCTCTTGATCAATCCAATGTACAATAACACAATTTAATCTGCCGTAACCGAAGCAAGATTCAACTCACGACAAAATCTCAATTTACTATATATTCAATATTTTTAAATTTCAATATTTCAAATTCCCAAATCTCAATCCACTTTATTTTTGAATTAACGACTCAAATATTCGTCACATTTGACAAAATTATTGCCAACAACGATGCAAGATTCAATCGTGACAATATACAACGATAACAAAATACCTTTCAATTAAATTGTTCGACAAGTGGCAAACCTCTTTAACCGTCGACAATATTCGCTTACTACGTCTTGGCTGAAGCGAGCTTCAAGCTCCGACAAAAATTTACGATTCACTAGATTTGTGGATGCAAGCATTTGACACAATCTCACGTACTAATTCTTTCCTAGTTCTACTTGTTCGACAAGTGTGGCAAGCCTCTTAAACTGTCGACAAGATTTATTCATTCCGTCAAGACCGAAGCAAGCTTTAAGTCTCAACGAAAATTTTCGCGATTTACTCAATTAGTCAATGCAAGCATTTGACATAATTGAACGCACGGGATTTACTGTCAACGACGAAGCAAGATTCGGTCGCGACAATATAACAATTTAATTCCCCTAACCAATACATTTGACTTATCGATCGTACCCAATACATCGACGACGACGAAGCAAGATTCAGTCGTATCAATGTGACCAATTTTTAATTTCATTTCAAATTCCAAAAAACTTTAGTCGAACAATCGAAGCGAGATTCAAATCGCTCGACCTATTTCCATGTTAAATTTAATAAATCATCGAAATAGTAACGGTTACAAAATTTTCAATCATATTCAACGAGATATTATTAATACAACCAAGCAATACAGTCAGAGTGAAGAACAAGGTCTTCCAATACTCTGTTTGTTATCATTCGGGCTCGCGCTGGCCCTTTGTCCGCGCTCACGGTCGCCTAGCGATACGCACGCAAAGACAAAACTATGTTCGAAAATTCTCAACTCGAAATAATATTTGTTTCTTCAAATAATATTTGTAACAATTTCAACGATTTTATATTCCCAAAAAATTTTTAATTTCAACAAAATTTATAATTTCAACAAAGTTTATAATTTCAACAAAGTTTATAGTTTCAACTAAGTTTATAATTTCAACAAAATTTCCGTTAAGAAATTTGACATTTATTTCCACAAGAATATTTTCTATGAAAGTGTTATACAAAATTTTACGCAAAAATTTTCCCAACTTGCCCCACGTTGGGCGCCAATTGAGACAGAACGTTTTTACGGTCGCGGTTCTCAACCAATTTTCCCGCGAAACGCGTTCTACACCTGGCGCGGCCCGGGTCGGTGGCTGCCAGGGCTCAAGTGACGTATGACAAATTTATTAATTATTTCAAATATGTTGGGCGCCAGCTAGTATCTCTAGCAATATTTTAATAATTCAATTTACTCACGAGCAAAAGACAAAAGACTCGCGGAGGCTCGATTGGGTGACCCTTGCAATACAAGCGAGCGAAGATATGCAGACGGCGAAGCAGATCGACACAACACGAATTCAAAAGTACTTACAGTTTTGACGAGTTTATTTCTGTAGTCGTTATAATTTCTTTTACAGTCCTTGACAATTTAATTTTTGGTTTCCTTATTTGACAGTCCTTGTTTGATATAAATCCTTCCGCAATTTCCTTCCACAGTGTAATTCCTCGATTTACAATACAGTTCGATCGAATTGGGTACGATATTGATCCTCTAGCAATCTTGACAAAATTACGATTACACGTTGAGGATCAGACGATAAGTATGAATTGTCTAATAAATTACGATCACTCCTTATGAGTGCCGGACGTTAAGTGACGCGCTCTCGTCGATCCGCGGGGCCCTTCGCATGACGCGTTGGGTGGGGAGCGGCCAAAATTTCGGCGCTTGCGCACGCACGGATGGTAGTTCGATCATCGGTCGATAAGTAAATCGACAGAAGGCAACGGCAAAATCTCCATGTCAAAACTGTCCTGTCACACCCTCCCCTTTCGAACTTTGACGTGTACTGATGGAGATTTAGCAAAGAAAATTGGGTTTTGGCTTGTGACAGAAAAAGCGTGACAGATTGACAATAAATGTTGCTGTTACCTTGTACCTCTGAATTCGCGGTGTCTCGTCGAGGTCCGCTCCTGGATGGAAGAAACAGGTTAGTCATGACATATTCGCTCGCTTGAACTGCGTAGACAAAGCTAAGTAAAAGGGTGGTTTTAACGTAACGTACGCAACGACAAGGAACGGGCATTAGTTCGCCTCGACGGAGCAATGTTCTTCGTTGGTTATTAATTATATAGGGAGAGAACATTTTAATTTGCCACAGGGCACTGTCGTACTTCGTGACCCATCTTTCGACATTTTAAACAAACTAACTGGCGGCCATTGGTGCAAAACCGTCCACTATGACCCGTCTGGCCACAATTTGGACAAAACAATGTTCTAGGATCAAAAAGCTTATTCGGTCGACCGTTTGTAGTATAAGGCTGGCGGTTATTCTGACTGCAAGCGATCGGGTTGTCTTTATGCACTTTATCCAACCGTTGGAAGTCCTTTCCCAGGCGTCGTTTTTTCAAAGACTCCAGACCGTGATTTGAGATTCCCATGACTTTACTTCCATCAGTTCTTGGAATGGTAGCTTGTTTCTTCTTTCGAGGTTTTGCTACGTCTACTTCGGTGTTCTCGCTGTCACTTCCCATGTCCGATCGTTCATGTATGCGTTTGAGGTTAGATGTTTTGTGACGTTTTGGACGAGGTGATTGGGCCTTACATTGCTTGTATAGATACGCCCTTCTGTTGACGTAATGGAGGAATTCGGTGTAGTTCCTGTGACCCAAGTTCAATATTTCAAACATCAGACAAGGGGGAAATTTTCTTAGAATTTGACGTAATTGTTCTTCGAAAGGTGGCGGTCGTTCCATGAGCTCGAAGATCATTCTTGCTCGACATGCGTATTCAGCAAGCGTTTCATTCTTGTCAATGTTGAGGTCACGGACTGCGTAAAGAAGATCTGCGTCTTCTATCTTGACTCCCCAATCGTAGCGAAAAGCTCGGACAAAGTCTTTCCACGTTTGCCACGATTTTTTGTTGACGAGGTACCAGGAACGGTACGGACCTGCGAATATTTTGGATAAACATGGGACAAACAAATCCTTTTGAATACCGCTTGACGACAGGAGGTCCTTTAAGATCAGTAGAAATACTTCAGGGTCTCTTGCGGTTTCTGGGAAAGAGATTTCCCAAGAACTGACGATTTGACCAACTTTAATTGCCGATGGTTTGTTGATCCTCGACCGCGACGATGTGTTTTCGGATCTCGTCGGGTCGTATTGCAGTTCGTCATCACTGGAATCACTTGTACGCCAGGAGAGACAACCGCGTCTCGTGGCAGTTGACAGTCTTCTGTTATTTAGAGGTCGACTCGATGGCGATAGATTGTTGTTGCCACGAGGGTTTGACGAAGCTCGGCAAGGACAAGTTGATCGGTCAATTTCGTCTTCGCGATTGTAGCGTTCCTGATTGCTACTCGAATCTAACATCTGTCGTGCTTGCTCGTCAGTCACGAAGCTGCATAGACTGACGATCTGTCCATTTGACAAGACTTGCGTTGTTGAAACTTTGCGATATACTTGCGTCAAGTCGGGGATCGCGTTACCAATATCGGCCTGAGCGCTTTGACAACGATTCGGATTGTTACTACTGTTGTTATTCCGCCCCTCCGTCTCATAGCGATGTTGGTTCATGGTTTCGAACAAGTGGTCGCGACGACGAGGTATATCGTCATCAGAGTCTGAATTTGACAAACATCCGCCCCTTTCAGGCCTTCTGTTTGTCGACGATGTTGGAATAGCTCCGCTGGAGATCGATCTGGATTGTGTTCTGAGTGCTAGTTCCAACTTGGTGACTTCAGCTATCATGCAGTCTAGATCGTCCCGGAGTTGCATGTTCTCATCATTGAGCGCTTGAAGACGATCATCAACTGACGCAATCTGAGTAGGATTATCTAACGGGTTATGATTGACAATATTCAAAAGACCAGGTGGAACAGGACTCCTATCCCTGACTATGCCTGATGGAACATTTGCAGGTTCGCACACAAGAGGTGGAATTATATTCGTTGGTTCTAAACTGATCGCGAATTCCCTGCTCGCGTTATCTTCTTGTGCAGCGTCACGAAGTGGGTCGATGTCCACCATCTGATGGAGTTTGTCAATATTCATGTTGCTAGGTTTCGATTTCTTTTTGTTCTTCTTGGAAGGCGAATGCGGCGTCATGATCGGGGTTGTTTGGAGACTCGCTTTTATAGTGAACTATGAATGACAAGGTTTCGGTTTCGTGAACTCTTAATCAATCGACAAGACAAAAGAAGGTGTTTTGAGTTAGCTAATCGTTCTACTTTATGAATGACGCTTCCTTATTTAAATGACGATCAACGACGATTGACGATTTATGACTTAAATGACGATTTCTAAAGTCTTACTAACTATAGTCAATAAATTGTTGAATTAGGGGAAGCCCAATTCAATTTTTAACGAATATTCTTTCGAAAGATTACTACATTATCAAGCAAATGAATAAATATCAAACAACAAGTAAGTTTAATAAATCAATAATCTCAAAAGATAGACAATTCCACAACGATTAGATTCAAGAATGAATGACTTCAAACGACAAATAAATTATAGTGCAATAAATAATTAATCAAACAGAAATAAACAAATAAATAAATCAATAAATAATTGAACAGATAAATGAATCAATAATTAATTAAATAATCAGATACGCAACCGACAAAAATAATGACAATTTAATAATTCGAGACCAAAAATTCACGGACAAATAACCGATTGGATAAATTCAAAAATTAATAATGAACGGAAATAATGAAAAGTAGATGGGTAACCAAAAAAAAAATAATTAATGAATGAATGATTTGACAAGAATAATAGATTACGATTCAATAAATAATTAACAACTACAACAACAAATTACTGAATACTAAATGAATAAATAATTAATTTACAGGAATCTCCAATTCCAATTTTATTTTCTCCATACCGTTTCGACCGAAGCGAGATTCTGATTGAAACGGACAAATTCAATAAATAAGTGCCAAATAATTCCGATCACCGTGATCGAAGCAATATTTAAATCACGACAGTAAATTCACTGTAACTTTTTTTTTACCAATGGTATTACCAAATAATCTCTCTTGATCAATCCAATGTACAATAACACAATTTAATCTGCCGTAACCGAAGCAAGATTCAACTCACGACAAAATCTCAATTTACTATATATTCAATATTTTTAAATTTCAATATTTCAAATTCCCAAATCTCAATCCACTTTATTTTTGAATTAACGACTCAAATATTCGTCACATTTGACAAAATTATTGCCAACAACGATGCAAGATTCAATCGTGACAATATACAACGATAACAAAATACCTTTCAATTAAATTGTTCGACAAGTGGCAAACCTCTTTAACCGTCGACAATATTCGCTTACTACGTCTTGGCTGAAGCGAGCTTCAAGCTCCGACAAAAATTTACGATTCACTAGATTTGTGGATGCAAGCATTTGACACAATCTCACGTACTAATTCTTTCCTAGTTCTACTTGTTCGACAAGTGTGGCAAGCCTCTTAAACTGTCGACAAGATTTATTCATTCCGTCAAGACCGAAGCAAGCTTTAAGTCTCAACGAAAATTTTCGCGATTTACTCAATTAGTCAATGCAAGCATTTGACATAATTGAACGCACGGGATTTACTGTCAACGACGAAGCAAGATTCGGTCGCGACAATATAACAATTTAATTCCCCTAACCAATACATTTGACTTATCGATCGTACCCAATACATCGACGACGACGAAGCAAGATTCAGTCGTATCAATGTGACCAATTTTTAATTTCATTTCAAATTCCAAAAAACTTTAGTCGAACAATCGAAGCGAGATTCAAATCGCTCGACCTATTTCCATGTTAAATTTAATAAATCATCGAAATAGTAACGGTTACAAAATTTTCAATCATATTCAACGAGATATTATTAATACAACCAAGCAATACAGTCAGAGTGAAGAACAAGGTCTTCCAATACTCTGTTTGTTATCATTCGGGCTCGCGCTGGCCCTTTGTCCGCGCTCACGGTCGCCTAGCGATACGCACGCAAAGACAAAACTATGTTCGAAAATTCTCAACTCGAAATAATATTTGTTTCTTCAAATAATATTTGTAACAATTTCAACGATTTTATATTCCCAAAAATTTTTTAATTTCAACAAAATTTATAATTTCAACAAAGTTTATAATTTCAACAAAGTTTATAGTTTCAACTAAGTTTATAATTTCAACAAAATTTCCGTTAAGAAATTTGACATTTATTTCCACAAGAATATTTTCTATGAAAGTGTTATACAAAATTTTACGCAAAAATTTTCCCAACTTGCCCCACGTTGGGCGCCAATTGAGACAGAACGTTTTTACGGTCGCGGTTCTCAACCAATTTTCCCGCGAAACGCGTTCTACACCTGGCGCGGCCCGGGTCGGTGGCTGCCAGGGCTCAAGTGACGTATGACAAATTTATTAATTATTTCAAATATGTTGGGCGCCAGCTAGTATCTCTAGCAATATTTTAATAATTCAATTTACTCACGAGCAAAAGACAAAAGACTCGCGGAGGCTCGATTGGGTGACCCTTGCAATACAAGCGAGCGAAGATATGCAGACGGCGAAGCAGATCGACACAACACGAATTCAAAAGTACTTACAGTTTTGACGAGTTTATTTCTGTAGTCGTTATAATTTCTTTTACAGTCCTTGACAATTTAATTTTTGGTTTCCTTATTTGACAGTCCTTGTTTGATATAAATCCTTCCGCAATTTCCTTCCACAGTGTAATTCCTCGATTTACAATACAGTTCGATCGAATTGGGTACGATATTGATCCTCTAGCAATCTTGACAAAATTACTATTACACGTTGAGGATCAGACGATAAGTATGAATTGTCTAATAAATTACGATCACTTCTTATGAGTGCCGGACGTTAAGTGACGCGCTCTCGTCGATCCGCGGGGCCCTTCGCATGACGCGTTGGGTGGGGAGCGGCCAAAATTTCGGCGCTTGCGCACGCACGGATGGTAGTTCGATCATCGGTCGATAAGTAAATCGACAGAAGGCAACGGCAAAATCTCCATGTCAAAACTGTCCTGTCACAATATATTGTAACAAAAACTGATTCGGTAGTATGCGATGGAGTTATAGTAATGAAAATGTGGATTGGGAGACGAGGGTTACACGCCGAGCGTGTCGTTCAAAAAATGCGTTTGTCCACCGTAAACAACAAAATATATATTCTCAACACACTGAAATGGCGAATCACCACGGTGATTCTTGGAAACAATTCGATTTCGACGTACAAATCTATCTCGTCATATCGATTTCTCTATGGCCGATGCAATTATTTGGGGCTATCCCATAATATAAACGTTTTCATACAATATTCATCAATTCGCAATATATTTGATAATCAATAGACAGGGTAATCGTGTCGATTCGCTGCAACGAGTCGACTCGATGAGTGCTTGCCCGACGACCAATCGGTTCGTTAGAGGAATAGGCTCGCACTGACAAGGCGAGAATTAAATGGGACCAGGATGGTCGAAAATAAATTGTAATATCTACACGAAAAGAAAAGAGGACGTCGAGTCGTTGCCACGATTCGACGGAATAGGCGTTTCGGACGCTGGATATTAACTGTGACGAATACGTTCTCGCGCACGAGACCGTTCGAAGAAAGGTCAGTATGACCGCAGCGATGGCCTAGCTTGTTCTGGTACGTCGACGGGACGACCTTACAATAAAGCACTAGCTTCTAGACTCGGAGGGACGGTTCCACGCGGGGAACGTTACTGCAGTCGTATCGAGACTCTCGGATGAGATAATTATTTACACTGGTAAGGAGCCATAACAATGAATATTATGAACACAGATGGTGTCGAGTTAGGTCACGATTCGACGAAGAGACGTTTATAACAATTATTAATCGACTTTACAAATGAACTTCGTCACGCATAACCTCAATGTTGACGAATGGTCTGATCGCCGCAGCGAGGGACCGGGACTATTTATTTATTCCAATCTGGACGGTCAGATGTAGCACTTTTTATTTCCGTAAGATTAACGGCTTACGCGACTGTCCGAACCGTTACGTTATATGAGAATTGTCTTGCACTCGTTCTAACGCGCACTCGGCTTTTCACAGGTCCGTAGCACGCGGGCTCGGCATCACGGAATAGTCAATGGACTTTAATATAACTTTTCACTGTCCGATGCATGCGACGACGTGGGATTAGCGTGCCCTGGAAACGTCGCCGCTATGCATGGTTTATAAGAACAAGAAACAGCCTCCGGCACGGCGACCCTTGGCTGATACCTTATACTTTTGAACGATGATTATTGTCCATGTGACCTCCGGGCCTTGATTTTATTATCCGATCGTAATCGAGGTGTGTCTCGCCAATCTCGACGTGCGAAACCACGTGTTGCGTCACCGTAGTCTTGCTCCGGTGGATGATTCGGTGTATCCCTGTATTTTCGATCCCAAGACGTGACGTGGTGGGCTTTTCCGCTTCGACGATCGACGATGGCAATAAATCTCGCCTCAGGACTATCGTACAGACAATTTTAATCGTGCGATCTGTGAAAAAAGAATTGGTGCGTGCTTTTGGTTAGACGAGCGGTAACAAAGTGTCCGTCCACTCCGATTCCGTTCCGTTCGCCCCGTTTTGTCTCATTCCGCCCGCTGTTTCGCGTTCCGCCGTCGATGGCGGGATGGCGCGCGAATCGCTGGTGCCGCGGTGTCGCTGGTAGCCCCCGAGATTCGAAGGAGCGATGAATGTCGTTCGTTACATATATATATATATATATATATATATATATATATATATATATATATATATGGGGAAAAACGGCCCAAATCACCGGACTGAAACCCTTCTATCCTCCGATGTGGTCGCTGATTTTTTTCTAGTATCTTTGGGATCCCACGACCTCACTAATTTTTTTTTAGATTTTTTAGACCCCTCCTCCCCCTGCCCCCACCACCCTTTATTTTTTTTATCAAGGGGTAACTGCTATTTCCCCCCTTTTTATTTTGATACATTTTTTTTCCCAGATACTTTATTGAAATTGAAGAACTTTTTTCATAAAATTGGAGTGGGTGTCGGATTGCTAATATTTTTTTTTCTTTTTTTTTATTATGGAAAAATTCGAGTTTTTTCAAAATTTCAACATATGATAATGGATTCCTATCTCAAAAAAATAAAAGAAAAATGAAATCTGTCTCGCGAAAAATCGATATTTCGATTATTTTTGAAATATATATATATATATATATATATATCACTTTTTATATGACTGAAGTACTGCATCAAGAAATTTCAAACTTTCTACCAACTGTAGTAGCGATCCCGAGAATTCATTATGGATATTGAACGATAATTTTTTTCGGGTCAGTCAAAATAAAAAAACCTATCTTCAATGTAGAATAACTCAAAAGAAATAATTGTTTATAATCTATAGTATTACCTACAGTACAGAACTTCAGTCATAATGCGAAGGAATTTTGAAATATGAAATTTGAAAACCACTATGTTTCTTAAAATGACAAACTTCGGGCGGCTCGCGGCAGAGTTAGGAATCGAGATACGGACCTCAAATTTTAATTGAGGTCCGTAGCTATTTTTAAAAATTTATTTCGACCCACATTATTCTCTGAGAGTTCAAAAATTAAAGAGAAACCAAAATGAGGACCACGCCAATATACCATTCTTTTCGTATATGAGGAAAAAATTCTTCCATATTTAAATACAATTATCAAAAATGAAGAGGTTTCTGTGTCAAAGCGACACGCGGTTAATGTGCCGTCCTCACAGGCCCTGTCGTCGTGAAAACAATTCATATGCCTCTCCGAAGGTTAGTCGATAATTTTTTTTTTCTCTTTTATGAAATCGAAAACAAGAAGATTCTAATTCATGAAATTCTATTATTATTATTATTATTATTATTATTATTGTTTTTGTTGTTGTTGTTGTTGTTGTTGTTGTTGTTGTTGTTGTTGTTGTTGTTGTTGTTGTTGTTGTTGTTGTTGTTGTTGTTGTTGTTGTTGTTGTTGTTGTTGTTGTTGTTGTTGTTGTTGTTGTTGTTGTTGTTGTTGTTGTTGTTGTTGTTGTTGTTGTTGTTGTTGTTGTTGTTGTTGTTGTTGTTGTTATTATTATCATTATCATCATTATTAATATGATTTATTTGTAAGGGTAAATCTATTACATACAATGTGTTTCAAAAGTGCTATGAGGTATCGTAAATCATGGTGACACGTTCACACGCACGTTCGATGGGTGAGGCGAGCACTCGAGCATGCATGCACCCGGAATCGATATACTGAGACGCTTTGTTTGATCTTTTTGTTCTAGGCAGCTGCGCGAGGGTACTCTCAGAGAAAATCGTCTCCAAGATGGGAGCAGGCTCACTCTGCTGCCGAGCGTAGAAACTGGCCTCATGGTAAGTGTCGTTACGATGCAGTTTTATGTCGGTTTGGTTGCGTACCAGGCTGGCTTACGATATGCCGAAGGGTTTCGTTCGTTCTCCGGGGGTCGCCTCTCAAAGTCGCGTTGGGTCAAACCCTCGGTCAAATTTGTCATTGCCAAATCGTAAATTTTCCCAAATGTGTTCATTATTTTTCAATTAAAATTGATTTTAACAATAGCGCATACTGTTCGACAATATTATTCATCGTGCAATACGTTTTACATTAAAAATGATGAAATTGTATTTACCTACTTCAAAATACATTAAGGTAGTATCGCACATAGGAGACTTTACCGTCCGATTTTCATGAAACTTGGCATACTTATGGGTATTGATGAGAAAAAGGCCCAGTTAAATTTTTATGGCCCTCCGGAGCACGAGAAAAAAGATATCAACACTTTAATTTTTTCACGTTTAACATTGAGCCTTATGGAAAAACACGCTAAATTTGATATAATACAAAAAGTTGCCGTCAGATTTTAATGAAAACACTTCGAGCTGCAAGTTTAATATTCGGGCAACATTTTGGGCACTTGACCGTAAAAATCAACAGACTGTGACGAGAATAATAAGCAAATAAACATCGGAAAATATCGTCTCTCTCTCTTTCTCTCTAATCGACATCATACCACGCGTCTTTGTCACACACAGGTACTACGTAACTCATTTGGAGATGGTATAGCTTTAGGCTTGCTTTGACTCTTACGGTTTGTGTGATACTACCTTAAATAACGAAAACTCAGCAAATTTATATATTGTAATTTTAAAGACCCAAGATGGGGTAAATCAAGGTTCGCGTTTGAATACATTCACGTCGTTGGTAATTACCCACCCGAAGCATTATTTAATTTCAATAATGGCACGAATATGAACAGCTCTGTCAATAATTATGCCATTTGGTAATGAATCATCATGTTCCAAACGCCAATGAGTTTGCTCCAAGTTTAAATTTTTTTTTCTTATACCCAGTAAATACTACGATCAGATTCTTTGCAGTGAGCACGGAAGACCTTTATAGAACTCCCGTTTTGACCCCTCGAGCCCCATCGATGCATGACGCTGAAGGTAGCACCGAAATCTCACCGACCCGGCGAGGTTTTGAACAAGACTACGCTTGCTATCGGTCGGTCGTACAGTCTCATTCAAAACCACGACGGGCCGCTGAGATTTTGGTGCTAGCTGGGTCAAAATTTCGAATCGCATTGTAGCCTTCCAAACGCCTACCTTTCGAGCTTTCCCACGCGTAAATTATGGGAGTTAGATATATGCCGTCAGTGCCTTTTTTTTATAGGAAATTCAATTTTCTACAACATTGTTTTTTTGAACTTTTGGTGTATATAGCGTTGTTTAACCAGCGTTTTGACGGGAAGGTAAAAATGCATCGATTTTCTTATCGTTTTATTTGTTTCTGTCCAAACGCTGGATAAACAACGCTATATAGTCAAAAATTTCACATAAACAATGTTGTAGAGAAATACATTTCCTATAAAAAAGTCCGCGACGGCATATATCTAACTTTCATAATTTACGCTTGGGAAAGCTCGAAAGGTAGGCGTTTGGAACGCTACAATGCGATTCGAAATTTTGACCCTTCGAAACAATTTCATTCTGCGCCGCGACCGTCCGTAACATTGTCGTTCGAAGCATTGCGCGTTCGAAATTTTGGCCTTTCTGAACATTGCTCATTCTGAACTTCGAGTCCCACCCACACAGGGATGGTATCAACTTTGCGTATTTCAGCCGGAATCTGTATAAACACGACCGGTCAATCAGACCTGTGCTCAGCCCGACAGTGCATAAAACAAAGTATGATATTTTGTTCGATCGACTCGTTCAGAATTAACGGAGAAATCAAAATCATCAATTTTTAACGAAAAATGAATCGTCAATTAAATTTTAATTGCGCGTGTTGAAACAATGCAAATCATCTGTTTAGTTACAATGCGTATATTACGTTCTCATACTTCCCGGGGATGGCGAAAGTTGAGATACACTGCATCTCCCTGCTCGGCGAGCCTAGCCCGGCGAGAAGAATACAGTCCGCAACTGTTCGGGTCCCCACGTTGGTGGGGGGTGCGCTCGGGCCGAGTTTATGCACTGCCGGGCTGATGTGAGCACAGGTCCAGCTAACCGGTCGTGTTTATACAGAGTCGGGCTGAAATAAGCGAAGTTGATACCATCCCTGCATTGATACAATACCGCGGTACGCGGTACACATGCTCGACGCTGCAACGACATTCATCGCTGCTTGACTACACGAGCGCGCTTAGTCAACGAGGGAACAGCGATCATCAGCAATGCGTTTTCACGGGTTTTGGCCTTCGACGGTAGACCGGAAACTTCTCCGGTTTCGTAAATAAAATAAAATTCTATCCTTTTTATTCTCATTTACTTGCAACGCGCGAATAACTTTTCAAACATTCCGAACCTCCGGTCTGGTTGCAGACGTCGTGCGAGTGAAAAGAATTAATTCTCCGGACGTTTTCATCTCCATTTACGCACTCGTAGACTGTCGTCTTCGGTTTCGACGGCACAACCCCTCCTGCGACTCCCCCCTCGCCGGGAATAAACCAATGAGAGGGCGGTACATCGGGCTGCGATTAGTCGCCGATCTTGTGACCCTTCTTTTTCTGTGCACCGTGAAAAAAAACTTCCAACGTGTTCTCAACTAAATTCAGTTTGGCGAGAAATGTATTTTGATGCACCTAATGAGTTTTCTATCCAGTTCAATGCTATGCACGAACCTTGGACCGAACGGTTTGCATGAGCTGTGATGAGGGCAAAGTTTGTCTTTGTCCCTACCGCCCCCACACCGCCTATTTCTTGAACATACGGTACAAAAAGATTATCCTCGTGGTTAGTTGCCTTAAAAATGCTGACGCATGCGCATATCTCGTTTCGATGGATTTTTCAAGAACTACCCGAGTAAAAATGATTGTATATAATTAGATACAATTATATAAAAATGATATACAATCATATATATTTATATATAGGGTTATATATCATTGTATATAACTCTATACATTTGTATATATGATATATCAATGTACTTCCATCAAATTTGATTTGATATCATTATATATAGTTCTATATATAATGATATATGGAGATACCGTTTTTATAGGGAGTTTATATAATTATATATAATATCATATACAGTTATATAATTCAATATAGTCTTGTATATGATTATATATAATGTATACGAAACTGGTGCGAAAAACATTTTCTTGACTCGTGTGATTGCATCACTCGCCTTTTGCTCGTGCTGCAAACTCACACTCTTCAGAAATTTTTATTTCGTAGTAGTGTACGTGTCATAAATGTACTTAAGTACATTACAATTGTATACGTTTATATACAAATATATAAAATTATATCGAGCCAATATTTGTATACAATTGTACATGATCAATTACTATACAATTATATGAACCTATATATAAATATATATGATTGTATATCATTTTTATATGATTGTGTCAAATTATATGCAATCATTTTTACTGGGGTAAATCTGTACATAATATGGTAGATATTAAAATCACATGAACAAATTAATGGATTCCAGTTAGTGCATCTTTTTATTGGAAATTTTTCCAATGCGCTAAGTTACACAGATTCGACAAATATCTTAATACAAATATCACTTTGTAAGTAGATGCATCTACTTACAAAGTGATACATTTGTATTAAGATATTATAATTGATCATATACAATTGTATACAATTATATATGTTCATATATAATCATTTTTACTCGGGTAGCTTCTGAAAAAGATTGCGCGTGCGAAGATCCCAATGTTGCAGACGGCGATAGATATATTCCGACTCCACACTACTTATTCTCATCAATTGCCTTTAGAAATCCTGCTTTTTTATTTCCAGTAACTATTAACTTTATTTATGAGACAAGTTAACGTATGTAAAAAAGTATACTTAAGAGGATCCGAACGTTTGGAGTTCGTTCTCTCTCGTTTCGCCGCGAGCGCCGATGGCGCTATTTCTCTCACACTCGTTGCGGACGCTAAACGCTCGAGGTCCTCTTAAAATCTATATTTGACGTGAAATCGTCGAAGCTTTTTGAAAAGATAATCAGTTCTTGATTTCGACCCTCGCAAAATCCATTAAAATCGAATTTAAAACCTAAAAAACTGTTTTTCGACCGATTCCCCCATTTTGAAAAATGTTCTGATATGTTGTTCGGAATGCTGACAAAATTTAACAGGATATCAGTTTTTTTCGAGTTGAGATATCCCCAAGTTTCCCTGGAGTCTTAGAAATGATTGATTCTAGGAAAATAATCTTAGAAATTATTGATTCTGAAAAAGGAATCTTGGAGTTGATTGATTCTAAGAAAGAATCATAGAATCGATTGGTTCTAGAAAAAGAATCTTAGAATTGATTTATTCTGAGAGAAACGTTTTAGAATTGATTGATTCTAGGAAAAATTTACGCAGATCCCAGCTCGTGAAAAACATACCCTATGTGAAATTTTTTGAGCTCAAGAAAGAAATATCTATTGTCCGAACAATCGACTCTTAAATTTCTGACGGATTTTGAGTAATTTTTTAAGGTCCAAAAATGTTTCTGTAATTTTTCTTCGAAAACCTAAGCTTCTTTTGCATAGAAAACTTGGTGATTTAAAACGTTCATTTTATCAAAATCAGCTTGCGTGATTGATTCCTACTATACTTATTGACCGACCCCCGTGAAAACGTTCATTTTATGCGAGCGAAGCTCCCGTCTGAAATTGGTCACTCCAAACTTGCTTTGCGAGCATCAAATGACGCGTTTCCAAGGGGGGCGGGGGGTCGGATAAAAAATCTTTGAAAACAAAATTTCTCGAATCTTTTTGTTTGACCTCCGATCGATAGAGGATTACAACCAATCTGCAAAAAAAGTAATCCTGTAGAATCTTGTGTAATCATGAGACCAATGTGATCTAGTACCTATACGCAATTTTTTAGAGTGGGTACCTCCTCGGGCAATGATATATATATCGTGAGGGTCAACTGCGGGGGTGCTGTTTCGCGTTGTTGCTCGCCCGGTGCACACGATTCCGAAATTCAGTCTTTTTCGTTTCTTTCATTGCGATCGGTAAGCGTATGTATATACATACATATAGTGGATGTACATATCGATATGTGGATGCGTATATATATATATATATATATATATATATATATATATATATATATATATATATATTGTAACGAATTTCTTGTTTCGAAAATCGAGATTTCTTTTATTTTTGTTTTGTTTTGTGGGATCAGTCGTAGCAGGGTCGGTTTCATGGTTGGACATAAAAAATATCATTTTATTTTTTAATGAATAGACGGATTTATCTAAGTTATCTTGATTACATTAAAAAAATCGCATTCATACCATCAAATATTTAATAACAGGTCCCTTTCGAATTCTTAATCATTATCATTATTCTTTGCCTGGTTCGTTTCCACAAATATATCTTTTTATGACGAGTACAACTTCGATTTTATCTCACTTGTAAGCATGAAACCCTTTTGAATGTTCGCGCTGAGAGTGTAACGCAAATTCATGAGTCGCGTCGATCGCGATGTGCGACGCGTGCGCGTCAAATATTAAAATCAGTGCGCAAGCTCGTAAAGTGATGGGACGTTTTCTTCGTGACGATCGTTGATCGATCGTTCTCTTTCTCCCTGGGACACCTCTGAAACCACAACGAGCTCTCCGAGATCTGGAGTTACTGGTTGTTCCTGTCTGGACGCAGCGTGGACAATCGAGGCACGTGGCAAATTTCTACAAATCAAGATATCCGACCCCAGGGAGAAATGAGTTCTACGAATAACGAAAACCACCCCCGAGCGTTTCGAACATATTGAGATAAGTCACAACTTTATAATAAATAAAATACGTATTTTGTGTGTGTGTGTGTGTGGAGATGAACGGATGAATGCATGAATATAAATTTTCTCGTCAGTAAAAATTTTTGTCACTAAAACTATTTCGCCAATCGTTCACCGAATTATTAAATATTCTTACACACTGTCCAATATTCGTGTCCATTAGTTAGCGCACATTTATGTTCCACGAGTCAATCAGGACATACAATTATGAGTTACATTTCTTTTTATTTCCATTTGTTAATTCTTTCAATTTCATTTATCATTTCACTTTTATTTATCATTTGAATGTCATTTATTATGATTTCAAGTTTATCTAATATTTCCATTAGCTTCGCTTTCTCATTAACCTTGTTCACTTGCTTAGTCGATCCACAAAATCCATCCGTTTATAGTTTAGTTATATTTTCAATGATTTCATTTCATTTTAATTTCGCGTTCATATTCACCATTCATTTAATTATTCATCTTACTGTTCATCTCGTTGTTTATTATATCAATCATTTTTTTAATTAATCACCACGTGTTTCATTTTTGCTTCACGTTGATTTCAATTTTTGTGATCGTGAGGTTATCGCGCGAGGTTATTGGAGCAAACGCACACGTCTGCTCCCGACGACACGCGTCGGGAGATTCTCTCGAATATTCGGGGTTCACCTGTCTCGGGAACTCACAAATCATCCGACGACGACGATTAGCCCATCATTGGCCATTCCTCGGTCGCGTGATTGTTCACGTGGTTTTCGCAACCACGTGACCGAGGACCGGTGGGGTCTCGGCCGTTACAATATATATATATATATATACATATATATATACATATATATATATACATATATATATATATATATATATACAGGGTGTTCCGATAACTATTAGGACCTCAGATATCTTCGAAACTACTAGGTTCACAGAACTATTTGCTGAATCAAAGTTGCATAGCACGAAGGGGGCCATCCAATGATACCAAAGTGCCTACTCCCACGCCCACCCCCAGCCCAGGGGGTGGGGCAACTTTAAAATCTTAAATGGGAACCCCTATTTTTTATTGCAGATTCGGATTCCCCATAAAAAAATACGTAACTTTTATTTGAAATTTTTTTTTCGATTCGTGATAGATGGCGCTGTAATCGCGGGTGTTCCGATAACTATTAGGACCTCAGATATCTTCGAAACTACTAGGTTCACAGAACTATTCGCTGAATCAAAATTGCACAGCACGAAGGGGGCCATCCAATGATACCAAAGTGCCTACTCCCACCCCCACCCCCAGCCCAGGGGGTGGGGCAACTTTAAAATCTTAAATGGGAACCCCTATTTTTTATTGCAGATTCGGATTCCCCATAAAAAAATACGTAACTTTTATTTGAAATTTTTTTTTCGATTCGTGATAGATGGCGCTGTAATCGCAAAAAATCCCCGAAAGTACAGAAAGGCGATAATACTTACAGTTTCGGTGATGAATCAAATTTTGATTTACTGATTTTGATTTACTTTGATTAAACAAGATATACACATTTAGGATTTTCATGGGGAACGCGAATATAACGGAGACTAACGTTGTAAAAAACTCAAAGAGTTGTGCAAGTAAAACTCCAAGTATCGTATCGTACCTTATCGATAAGGATGACTGACAGCGTTAATTAGGAATTGATTAGATTTCAGCTATTCTCCATGCATGTAAATTCGAAATACTTATTTCACTATTAAGGATGAGATTTGAAGACGAAGCTTCAAACTTAGAATTCTGATTAAATAAATTAGTATGAAGAAAAAAACCTTATAGGTTATGCTTACCGTAAAGCCGGCTAGACAGCTTGTAGGTTATGTTTGCCGTTATGTCAACTGATGGAGATTAATTTTTTTCCTTATCGCATCAAGAGCCGAAACCGATGGATACCGCGAACAATGAATTAATTTTTTTTTCAATAACTTGGTTAAATCAATCAACCGGGAGTTAATATTAAATAAATAAAAAATAAATAACGACGTACGGTATTCAACTATATATATATATATAGATAGATAGGTGTATGTGAAGTCACATCGCCGACGATGTCACCCCTCCTTCGAACAACCAATCGCGAGGGGTCTGAAGGCGATGGACTACATCCACGAATCCGAGAGAGACAACACTATCGGCCCTTGCTGCGAAGCGAGAGAGAAAGAAACAGTCCGCGTAGTCTACCGTCTGAAGCGAGTACTGAACGGCGAACGGGGAACGGCGATAAGTTCAGGGGACATATCGCAAAATGCGATATGTCCCTCCTTTGAATTTGTCGATGTTTTAAACATTGAATATCTTTACGAGTTTGCTTCTGATCATAAATATTATGAAAAAGAGACCTTCTCTGTGACCCACAGAATTGATGTGCCAAAATCTGTCAGGAGGGGATAAGCCGTTTGGCCAAACACTTCAGCCTAAAAATTCAGCTATTTCGCGGGCAGGCGGTGAAACACATAACTCCCGTTTTTTGCCCCGTGGGCAATCGGGAGTTAAAAATGACCTTTGTCGCTTTATTTGCCGTTAACTTCCATCGATCGAATCCAAATTCTCTACAAGTATGGAATACCATTAAAGTGTGATACATATTAAATTTGGCGAAGATCAGCCAAACGAATCGCATTTTGAAGCAATTCGAAATTTTGAAGTTCCAACCTCTGCAAATTCAAAAATAATTTACGGACCGTGCTAAAATTTATAGACGTGCATGAGCTAACGTTTACCTCTATTCGTGATTAAATTTGGTAGACATCGAACGACGCGTTAAAATTTTAGAAAACTTTAACTTTTTATGTACGGTCTAGTGTCAATAAAGAGTAGAATGAACGAGCTGCTCTAATTGAACCGGAACTCGCGATATCCCAAATGGAAAAAAAATATATTAACAATTGATTGATTATATTCAGAACTGGGCATATGTTTATATGCAAACTATAAATAATCTGCATAGATACCATACGTATCTATGGTAAATCATCAGCATAGATACCATAAGTATCTATGGTATCTATGCAGATTATCTATAGTTTTCATATAAAAAAACATATGGCCAATTCTATATATAATCTAGCAATTGTTTGCATATTATTTTTTCATATGGGGTGGACGCAATATTTATAAATCTGAACACTTTTTCAGTTCCTAAGCAGTTTTTCATTTTGAATGATATTCGAATATTGATCTATGATCGATTAGAAATGAAACAAGCTGAAGTTGAAACTTTCAAATCGCTTCCTCATAATTGAAGGCAAGCTGCAAGTTGAATCTTGCAATTTGCTTCCTCTGAATTGTAAGTAGTGAACGAAGATTTCTTTATGAGGAAGCCAAAAGATAAGTGCTCCGTCATAGCTCCCTCATTCTTGCTTCCTCATAAAGGAATCTCCGTTCACTACTTACAATTCAGAGGAAGCAAATTACAAGATTTAACTTGCAGCTTGCGTTAAATTATGAGGAAGCGATTTGCAAGTTTTAACTTGCAGCTTTTTATTCAATTTAAGACCGATAGTTATTGGAAAAAAAATTTTCCCTTTTTCACAGCTGTTAGAATGTCAGATAGCTTCCTGAAAAAAAAATATTGCGAATTCCATAATTCTACTTCGTGTTTAAATCATAGCACAGTCGGATTATTCAGAAATAAGAGCTGGCCTTGCAAAAATTAATTCGGAGAATTAATAAGACTTTTTCCAATCATTGAGGGGGGTCATTGGTAATCCAAATCCAGGTTCGCGGTTTTGTATTTTTAAAAATTATCGCTAATTTCAAAATTAACCTAAATTATCATAGTTAGATATATGCCGTCACTGACTTTTTTATAGGAAATTCAAATCTTTACAACATTCGAAGTTCATCGTTTGACATTAATCGTTCGAAGCAATGCGCGTTCGGAATTTTGGACGTTCGGAACATTGCTCATTCTGAATTTGTTTTTGTTAAATAGCTCGCTTATTTTCAACTTTTGACTAAAAATGCACATAACGAAAAATGTAGGAAATTCATTTCTTTGGAACTTCAGTCATAACATTTTTTTTGTCTCCGATTGATAATTTTTTACTCTTCCAATTTAAGTCTCTCGCCCCACGGAACTGTTACTTTTCAACCCAAATTTTTATTTTTATTATCATTATTATTAGGAAATAGATAAGTGAAGAAGAAAAATTGATTCAGGATCCTCAATCTTAAGCTGACGAATTTTTGTAGTCCAGTTGTCCTATATTTGAAACTTATCGAGCGACCGTAAGACAGATTATAGAATTAGATCTTCGTTCTATATAGAAGATTATAGAACGAAGGATATACTCTGGTTATTACTCAACTGAAGTACCGTATCAATGCCTCCCTCTTTACTCCGCCTTTCTCAAACGGTAAATCACGCGTTGTCCATGAGTCACGAGATCGTATACAGAAAGTCGTACCCAAGATTGCGCGAAGACTTATACCGCTCCGCCTATGGAAATTACGGCTGAGACGCACCGATAGCGCAAGCTTATCTCGAACAGTACGGCCGAGGGACGACGACAAATATGTTTATGTCAACATAAGCAGAGACAAAGCCCGGACGTGTTGTTGCAGCGACGGGAATTATTTCAGCAGAAATAAATTCGTCGTTTCTCATGCGTCGATCATAACGTACATTTGGTGGTCGCCCGATCGTCTTGAAAACAGTGATGAAAACAGTACACACACGCATGCTATTCGTTGCCTCCTGTTCTTCCTTTCCGCGATATAATGCATTACCCTAGCAGATCGGAACACCGACGAAAGCACCGGGGATCACTGAGTGCTTTTCGAACATTGAAAGCACTGGAATTTTGGTCGAAAGCACCGAAAAATAACCGGAAAATTTTATCAGCGGTGCTTTTTCACAACTTTCAGATCAAAATCACCACAAAAAGCACCTAAAAATCAAATTCTTGGTGATCCTCCGGTGCTTTCGGCCATAATTCCGGTGCTTTCAATGTTCGAAAAGCTCTCAGTGCTTACTGGTGCTTTTCCGGTGGCCGCCTTTGATCTTTCGGTGTTTTTTTCGGTGCGCGAACCTGCTAGGGTAATGTGCGTTACGAGTTCGCGGGTCAGCTCGAAACTCGAATAACAACAATTTTCACGTGCAACCCCCGCGTTATGACTTTTGCTATCACGCCGCAATTTTCTCGCGTCGTCAACCTATGCCGACGTAGACGATGATGACGAAGGCGTCGACGAACACGGGTTCATCCGGCGCCACGCCCCCGCGCAGTCCCAACAAACGAAGCCAAATGGAATCGAAAATTCGTATTGAATATAAATATATCACCGAAGATAACTTAATGTCATTTGAAGTTATTATTATTATTATTTTTTTGAATTCAGTTAAAAAAAAAATTTTCATATTTGTTCTCTTTAAGGCGATGTACGAGTAATTTCGTAGCGCTATAAGTGCGAGCGAGATAGCACCATCGGCGCTCGCGGCGGAGCGAGAGAGACGGGCGCTCATGATGTCGTACTTCATCTTAAGTTTTAATGATTCTGATGGAAGATATGACCATCCGTGATAAGAATCTTTTACGGAGGGATGATAAAAAGCGAGAAGTATAGAGCGTTAAGCACTTTCGGAACGTCCTGCAAGCTGCTGTGCCTAGACAATACGGGAGAGTCACTGATAGATCGCAGCACCCGCACGGTACAAAATCGTAGACGCAAACATGCACACACTTATGCGTTACACGTGTTTGTGTGTGTGTGTGTGTGTGTGCGTGTGCGTGTGCGTGTGCGTGTGCGTGTGCGTGTGCGCGTGCGTGTGTGCGTGCGCGTGTGCGTGTGCGCGTGCGCGTGCGCGTGTGCGTGTGCGTGCGCGTGCGTGCGTGCGTGCGTGCGTGCGTGCGTGCGTGCGTGCGTGCGTGCGCGTGTGTGTGTGTGCGTGTGTGTGTGTGTGTGTGTGTGTGTGTGTGTGTGTGTGTATTTACAATTCGGTTTGTGCGCACATATTTACGGTCCTCTAAGGTCAACGCCGCTGTCCTATGAATCACACTATGTGATTGTTAATAATCGTCGATTCTTAACAAACACGTCGAAAAAAAATTACAGCGCACGCGTCCGTAATTATGCACGCTTGCCTTCGAAAGCAGATTTACCGATCAAAATTGTGTATTTTTTTCCTGTTGCCAATCGAGTTTCCAGCCCTGATATCAGTTCTTCTTTAGGACACAATACAGCAACAGAGGCGACGTGAAAAAAAGCACATGTTCGCGAGTTATTCTTCGCACCGGGTACACATCTTAAGCGATTAGAATATCGAAGAGGAATGCAGTGGTATAAATAATTGTAGTAATGCGAAAGACTTAACAACGACGAATCGTTCGACAGCGAGAATTTGAACTCCTCATCAGGAGTCAAAATTGCAATCAAGGAGACCGAGGGTAGGGAATGTGGTTTGTGAAGTCTGATTTTTTTTCTACAGATAAATACGATAGTGGCGCAGTGGTCCTTAGGCACATGAAGAGTTCGGATTCGTTAAGCACTTGTTTTTTTTTTTTGCAAATAGTTACGGATTTCTGTTTGTCGGGGGGTGGGAGGTGAACGCATGGCATGACAGACATAGAGAGAGGCAAGACCCAGCATGACCACTATATACATAGGGATTTGCTAGGATCTGGAATATCTATGAGGAATATACATCAACTGTACATTAGGGTGGGTCAAAAAAATCGACTATTTTTTTTTTACTTCTTTACCCGAAAAATAGGTTACTAGACACCTTTAGAAAATTCACAGCAAATTTGAGCTTTTTATTTAAATGTTAAGATCCTCCGCCTCACAGTTTTTCATTTTTTTTGCAGTTCCAGAAGAAAAAATTCATATCGCTCTATCAACTGATCTTTTGAAATGTCCCTCCTTCTATACTCGTAGAAAATTGTCCGCTCTACAAAAAAGATCTCTTACAATTTTTTCGTAAACCTTACTGTTTTGAAGATATTTAAGGTTCAAGTTTGATCATTTTTAGACAAATGTCCGTTTTGCTTATGAATTTTATAACTCGTTAACGAAAAATCATTATGGAAGGCGCAATACTTAGTTTTGTAGAAAGTTTGCTGCTCTACAAAAATGGTCTGTTATGAATATTCGATTGAATTAAGCGTTTAAAAGATATTCATCGTCGAACTTCAATGCACGCCAATTTTAACAGTTTTTGATTGATATTTCGAAAATTTTAATTTATTCAATGAGTTTCAGGGAAATTCACACAAATTTGAGTTTCGATCGGAAATTAACTATTATAGAAGTTCTTTGTTCGGAAGTTTATTTGAAACTTTTGTTGTGATAATATTTTTATAAATTTTATCTCTAATAACTTTAAATGACGATCGTGATGTTATTTTTTTTTTGCGTGTGTTCAGAACGTATTTCAAAACTTTTTTCTACATAGTATACAATATATACTACGTAGAAAAAAGTTTTGAAACTTTTTTCTACATAGTATACAATATATACTACGTAGAAAAAAGTTTTGAAACTTTTTTCTACATAGTAGTCTACATAGTATTTCTAAAAAGTTTTGATACTTTTTTCTACATAGTATGCAATGTGTACTATGTAGAAAAAAGTTTTGAAATACGTTCTGAACACACGCAAAAAAAATAACATCACGATCGTCATTCAAAATTATTAGAGATAAAATTTATAAAAATATTATCAGAACAAAAGTTTCAAATAAATTTCCGAACAAACAACTTCTACAATAGTTAATCTTACGATCGAAACTCAAATTTGTGTGAATTTCCCTGAAACTCATTGAATAAATTAAAATTTTCCGAATTATCAATCAAAAACTGTTAAAATTGGCGTACATTGAAGTTCGACGATGAATATCTTTTAAACGCTTAATTCAATCGAATATTCATAACAGACCATTTTTGTAGAGCAGCAAACTTTCTACAAAACTAAGTATTGCGCCTTCCATAATGATTTTTCGTTAACGAGTTATAAAATTCATAAGCAAAACGGAAATTTGTCTAAAAATGATCAAACTTGAACCTTAAATATCTTCAAAACAGTAAGGTTTACGAAAAAATTGTAAGAGATCTTTTTTGTAGAGCGGACAATTTTCTACGAGTATAGAAGGAGGGACATTTCAAAAGATCAGTTGATAGAGCGATATGAATTTTTTCTTCTGATACTGCAAAAAAAATGAAAAACTGTGAGGCGGAGGATCTTAACATTTAAATAAAAAGCTCAAATTTGCTGTGAATTTTCTAAAGGTGTCTAGTAACCTATTTTTCGAGTAAAGAAGTAAAAAAAAAAGTCGATTTTTTTTACCCACCCTACTGTACCTGTTATATATAAATGTATAACGACGTATTCTATGTAGATATAGAATAGATTCCCTCGGCGCCATCTCGGTTTGTCACATCAGTGCGATGAGTCTTGCATTCCCATCGTCACCTAGGATTCTCTCGCCACCTACACCCGGACAAACGAGGCCCGCAAACGATAATCGAAGCTTCACCGTCTGACCGTTTTCCCGAAGACGGCGCGGCGCTCAGGGCATCGACCACTACGAAAAAACGTTTCGCGACTTCTTCCAAATGGGTTTGACCCATTGCGGATAAACTTGAATCAGCGTACGAATTGTCGAAAGAGTGTCCAGGTTCCACGATTTTTCGTGGATCTTCAATAATGATGGTGAGAACAAAAAAAACGGAAATACGAATTTCTTTTTTTGATTCCTTCTTCTAGCGCAGTCGGGATGTACGGTAGTATATTGTGTATCAAGGACGTTAAGAAGGCGAGTGTCGCGTAAGCCGAGCACTGGCCAAGTCTCGGCTCGATCGTGTTGGCGTTTCCCACATGGGAAACGCCAACAGATTTTGCACTTTGGTCTTTAATTGCCACCAGAATTGTAGGAGCTTGGCTGTGCGAGTGGCGTTGTCGTGTTCGGATACCCGCAGCGGCGAATACGAAGGCAGGAGATATACTGCATACAGTCACCCTTGGAGAGGCCTGTCCGCGGTGAGTGCTGCGGTTCGTCGTTGCCGGGGCCGACTCGATGCTAATGGAGGATGAGCGCAGCCGGGTATGCCCCCCCCGCTCCCTGTTCTCTCTCTGTTCAGCTATCCCCACCATTCTCGTCTCGCGGTAGGTCTGCTCTTCGTCGGGAGAGGCTGTAGGGACGTGTTTTACAGGCCAGGGGTCCAAACTTCCCGGGTGCGCGCATCGCCTCTGCTCCTGCCGTTTTCTCAAGCCTGTGACTGCAGACCCTATGGCAGGATCCGGGCATTCCTCCTGCGTTCGCGGGTAACAGCATCGCCTCACTTCTTCCCTCTCGATCCATCTCTCTGCATTCGTCTCACTTCTGCCCATCAAACACGGCAAGCCTCAAATCGAGATAACGTGGGAGGAAGACGGTGACGTGTATAGAGCTCTCAGCATGTGTCGTGGACGCTCAACGCTCTCTGGCTGGTTCTCCGAAAGGGTTGGGCTTGAAACTCGGAACGAGCGACGTTCGGAGGGCCAAAATTCGGGACGCGCAATGCTCGGGACGAAAATGCTCGGAACGGTCAAAAGTTGGAATATTATATATAGGTATAGTTGGGTTGGGCTCGAAATTCGGAATGAGCAACGTTCGGAAGGGCCAAAATTCGGAACGCGCAATGCTCGCAACGAAAATGCTTGGAACGGTCAAAAGTTGGAATATTATATATGGGTATAGTTGGCGTACCTCGTCCGCCGGCCGCGAGACTTCATTACTCGACTTTCGAGCTTTCCTACGCGTAAACTATCAATGTTTTCAAAACGAAAATGCTTCTATTTTCAAAACGAAAATGCTTGGAACGGTCAAAAGTTGGAATATTATATATGGGTATAGTTGGCGTACCTCGTCCGCCGGCCGCGAGACTTCATTACTCGACTTTCGAGCTTTCCTACGCGTAAACTATCAATGTTAGATGTATGCCGTCGCGGACTTTTTTATGGGAAATTTAATTCCCTACAAAATTGTTCATGTAAACTTTTGGTCTATATAGCGTTGTTCAGCCAGCGTTTGGACGGGAAGGTGAAAATGTATTGATTTTCTTCAATTTTTTATCTTCCTGTCCAAACGCTGGCTAAAGAACGCTATATAGACCAAAAGTTCACATGAACAATGTTTTCGAGAATTAAATTTCCTAGAAAAAATTCCGCGACGGCATACATCTAACATTGATAGTTTACGCGTAGGAAAGCTCGAAAGTCGAGCAATGTAGGCTCGCGGCCGGCGGACGAAGTACGCCAACTATACCTACATATAATATTCCAACTTATGACCGTTCCGAGCATTTTCGTCCCGAGCATTGCGCGTCCCGAATTTTGGCCCTTCCGAACGTCGCTCGTTCCGAGTTTCAAGCCCAACCCATCGTCACCACCAGCCTCGCACGTCCTTGTGCGTCATCATGGCGCTCCGTCAAACTCACAATCGTGTGAAGAAATATTAAATTAAAAATTTAAAAAAACTCCCGATTGCTAAAAAAACCTTGGACGCAAAAAATAATAAAAAATTTAGTTAAAAATTTAAAAAACTCCTGACTAAAAAAACCTGGGACATATAAATAAAAAGGATGAAATAATCCAAGCTATCATCTTAGTTTATTCATCGTTTGAATTATGATCGGTGCAGTCAATATTTCGAATTATAGTAATCTTGTTACTCCTCTCTATGCAGTTGGGAGACGTCATTAATTGTTCGAGGATGCGGAAAAGGACGTCTCCCGACTGCATAGAGGGGAGTAACAAGATTACTATAATTCGAAATATTGACTGCACCGATCATAATTCAAACGATGAATAAACTAAGATGATAGCTTGGATTATTTCATCCTTTTTATTTATATGTCCCAGGTTTTTTTTAGTCGGGAGTTTTTTAAATTTTCTAATTAAATTTTTTATTATTTCTTACGTCCAAGGTTTTTTTAGCAATCGGGAGTTTTTTTTAATTTTTAATTTAATATTTATTTCAATCTTTTTAAATCTTCTGATTGTATCTAACTGCCGCGGCCGAGTGCTTTTGGAATTCTTGAATTCATATATTCTCCACTCGAGAATTTAAAAATTCATATATTGTCCACACGAGAAAAATAAATCTGTTTATAATCGTGATTTTTATTTCAATATTAATTTGTTTATAATCGTGGATTTCATTTCAATATTAATTTTTCAATAAATTTGTTTATAATCGTGATTATTATTTCAATATCAATTTGAATTAACCCTCGGGTCAACACCTGGGTCACCAGTGACTCATAGCCCCGTACAATTTAGCTGGGTGCCGAAGAATGGTCGTGACCAGAGCGTTGATCAAATTTCATATTGTTGAAAATTGATAAATTCATTTTTATACGTTTTTTTTGATTGAAGGATAAACGTTTTTCTGATTGAAGAATGATTGAAGAAAGATTTTTGTCGTTTTTCATAGCGCGAGAAGTTGAGCTGCGCACTGGCAGTATAACACCTGTGCATCCAAGAAGATGAAACGTCGACGTTGATCAGTCAATAATTTTGATGATCCACTGCTTCCATCCCACCAATGATATGGTAGTTCGTGGAGTCAATGTCAGCGCTCTACAGTTATTCTAGAACGTGGCTAGTACAGCCTTAGACACATGTCAGCGCAACATCCTTGATGTTAAGCGCGGCTGAGATCAGCCTTGACCACAATTTAGCGCAACATCCTTCATGTTAAGCGCGGCCCAGATCAGCCTTGACCACGATTCACTGGTACATCAGCCAATTTGATTTGTGCTTGACGATGACTGACGGCGATGATTTGTCCAGCCTATGTTGACTGGACATCGGACATTGTTTATACCGCTCCAAACCTTACCTGCTATTGTGAAATTAGAAAAAAAAAATATAAATACATGTCGAACACCACAGAGAGAAAAAAAAATTAAGTGTGTGGGAATCACACACGATGGAAGTGAATACTTGTATGCATTTCGCTGGCGCGGTAAATTATTTCTGCCGATGATTCCAGAGAGAAAGAGAAAGAGAGAGAGAAGGGGAGGAGAGGAAGAGTCAGTGATCGAATTATGAATTGACAAGGAAGTCGAAAGTAGCCTGCACGTTGATATTTGTGTTTTCAAAAATGTTTTTTATTTATTAACGGGGGGGGGCATAAGGGCTGGAGGGTAGACATCTTTTTTTATAAATATGGATAGAGCAAATTTACCCAAACCTTTTGAACATTATTAAGTATTATTTCGATAACATCCTGTAATCTTTTAATAAGAAAATATCGACAAACAAGCCGGTGACGAAGCTTTTCCAAAAACGTCTTTGGAAAAAAAACGATTTGCAGTGTTGACTATATCTCAGCTGAAAATTATCTAAGATCAAAGACCATTTAAATGTAGTCAAAATATCATGAAATCCTCCCCCCTACGTTCTCTGATTATTATTTTTTAATTTTTAAATTGTTGGTGGTCATTGAAAGTGAGAACTGCTATTTTTCATGAAAAATGACCACGAAATTTTCACTTTAAATGACCACCGAAAATTTGAGAATGAAAAAAAAAATCAGAGACCGTAAAGGGGAGGATTTGATGATACTTCGACTAAATTTAGATGATCGTTGATTTGAGATAATTTTCAGCTGAGATACAGTTATTACTAGTTTTTATCCAAAGACATTGTTGGAAAAGCTTTGTCGCCGGCTTGTTCTTCGATATTTTCGCATAAAACAATCACAGAATGTTATCGAAATGATACTTAATGATGGGTAAAAGGTTTGAATGAATTATCTCTATTTATTTATTTATGAAAAAAATCGCAGAAGTGTTTTTTCTTACGCTCCAGCCCTTACCCGCCATTTGAGAGGATCCCAAACGTTTCGCGTCCGCAACAAGTGCGAGAGAGATAGCGCCATGGGCGCTCGCGGCGGAGCGAGAGAGAAGGTGGCCCAAACGTTCGGGATCCTCTTAAGATCCACGTTCTCTCTCGCTCCGCCGCGAGCGCCCATGGCGCTATCTCCCTCGCACGAGGTCTGTCCGTACTAACACACGTATACTCCAGGTATACTGCCGATGACGAGGCACGCGATCCTGCCCCCTCTCTGCATTGACTCGCTCGCTCTCACTCGCATACCCACAGCTCACGCATCATTCTCGTCCCCTCTCTCTCTTCTTTCATTCCTTCATTCTCTTGTCCCGTCCTACAACGCGCCGGCTGGCGAGCCGATCCTGTGTCGTTTAAGAAGTATTCACTTCAAAAAAATACAATAATTGACTACGAACCGATGACGCCAATCGGTTTAGCGAAGTAATTGATTGTCAATCGATTCGAAACGATTTTTAACTCCCGATTGCCCGGGGCAAAAAACGGGAGTTATGTGTTTCACCGCCTGCCCGCGAAATAGCTGAATTTTTAGGCTGAAGTGTTTGGCCAAACGGCTTATCCCCTCCTGACAGATTTTGGCACATCAATTCTGTGGGTCACAAAGAAGGTCTTTTTTTCATAATATTTATGATCGGAAGCAAACTCGTAAAGATATTCAATGTTTAAAATATCGACGAATTCAAAGGAGGGACATATCGCATTTTGCGATATTGCAGTATTTTTGTTGTTTGTATATTGCAGTAGATTTGCAGTATAACACCTGTGCATCCAAGAAGATGAAACGTCGACGTTGTTCAGTCAATAATTTTGATGATCCACTGCTTCCAGCCCACCAATGATATGGTAGTTCGTGGAGTCAATGTCAGCGCTCTACAGTTATTCTAGAACGTGGCTAGTACAGCCTTAGACACATGTCAGCGCAACATCCTTGATGTTAAGCGCGGCTGAGATCAGCCTTGACCACAATTTAGCGCAACATCCTTCATGTTAAGCGCGGCCCAGATCAGCCTTGACCACGATTCACTGGTACATCAGCCAATTTGATTTGTGCTTGACGATGACTGACGGCGATGATTTGTCCAGCCTATGTTGACTGGACATCGGACATTGTTTATACCGCTCCAAACCTCACCTGCTATTGTGAAATTAGAAAAAAAAAATATAAATACATGTCGAACACCACAGAGAGAAAAAAAAATTAAGTGTGTGGGAATCACACACGATGGAAGTGAATACTTGTATGCATTTCGCTGGCGCGGTAAATTATTTCTGCCGATGATTCCAGAGAGAAAGAGAAAGAGAGAGAGAAGGGGAGGAGAGGAAGAGTCAGTGATCGAATTATGAATTGACAAGGAAGTCGAAAGTAGCCTGCACGTTGATATTTGTGTTTTCAAAAATGTTTTTTATTTATTAACGGGGGGGGGCATAAGGGCTGGAGGGTAGACATCTTTTTTTATAAATATGGATAGAGCAAATTTACCCAAACCTTTTGAACATTATTAAGTATTATTTCGATAACATCCTGTAATCTTTTAATAAGAAAATATCGACAAACAAGCCGGTGACGAAGCTTTTCCAAAAACGTCTTTGGAAAAAAAACGATTTGCAGTGTTGACTATATCTCAGCTGAAAATTATCTAAGATCAAAGACCATTTAAATGTAGTCAAAATATCATGAAATCCTCCCCCCTACGTTGACTGATATGACCCCTGCATTGACTCGCTCGCTCTCACTCGCATACCCACAGCTCACGCATCATTCTCGTCCCCTCTCTCTCTTCTTTCATTCCTTCATTCTCTTGTCCCGTCCTACAACGCGCCGGCTGGCGAGCCGATCCTGTGTCGTTTAAGAAGTATTCACTTCAAAAATATATAAATACGTGCCGAACACCACAGAGAGCACCAAATTATCCTGAAAAAATGACAAATTATCCTGAAATAAGGTGAAAGATCGTCATGTCAATTAATATTTCAATTCCGATCAAACTGATACTTGTTTCGCTAATAATACGGATGAGATTTGAAAACAAAGCTACAAACTTAGAATTTTGATTGAACAATATCAGAGAAGAAAAATTATTATACAGAAGAGCAAGGGTTATCCGAGTTTTCAATCAGAGTGAACATCGAATGAAGATTGTTGACTGAATAAACCTTATCGATAAGGATGACTGACAGCGTTAATTAGGAATTGATTAGATTTCAGCTATTCTCCATGCATGTAAATTCGAAATACTTATTTCACTATTAAGGATGAGATTTGAAGACGAAGCTTCAAACTTAGAATTCTGATTAAATAAATTAATATGAAGAAAAAAACCTTATAGGTTATGCTTACCGTAAAGCCGGCTAGACAGCTTGTAGGTAATGTTTGCCGTTATGTCAACTGATGGAGATTAATTTTTTTCCGTATCCCAGCAAGAGCACACTGTCAGATGCCGAAACCGATGGATACCGCGAACAATGAATTAATTTTTTTTTCAATAACTTGGTTAAATCAATCAACCGGGAGTTAATATTAAATAAATAAAAAATAAATAACGACGTACGGTATTCAACTATATATATATATATATATATATATATATATATATATATATATATATATATATATATATATAGATAGATAGGTGTATGTGAAGTCACATCGCCGACGATGTCACCCCTCCTTCGAACAACCAATCGCGAGGGATCTGAAGGCGATGGACTACATCCACGAATCCGAGAGAGACAACACTATCGGCCCTCGCTGCGAAGCGAGAGAGAAAGGAACAGTCCGCGTAGTCTACCGTCTGAAGCGAGTACTGAACGGCGAACGGGGAACGGCGATAAGTTCAGGGGACATATCGCAAAATGCGATATGTCCCTCCTTTGAATTCGTCGATATTTTAAACATTGAATATCTTTACGAGTTTGCTTCCGATCATAAATATTATGAAAAAAAGACCTTCTTTGTGACCCACAGAATTGATGTGCCAAAATCTGTCAGGAGGGGATAAGCCGTTTGGCCAAACACTTCAGCCTAAAAATTCAGCTATTTCGCGGGCAGGCGGTGAAACACATAACTCCCGTTTTTTGCCCCGGGCAATCGGGAGTTAAAAATCGTTTCGAATCGATTGACAATCAATTACTTCGCTAAACCGATTGGCGTCATCGGTTCGTAGTCAATTATTGTATTTTTTTGAAGTGAATACTTCTTAAACGACACAGGATCGGCTCGCCAGCCGGCGCGTTGTAGGACGGGAGAAGAGAATGAAGGAATGAAAGAAGAGAGAGAGGGGACGAGAATGATGCGTGAGCTGTGGGTATGCGAGTGAGAGCGGCCGAGTCAATGCAGAGAGGGGGCAGGATCGCGTGCCTCGTCATCGGCAGTATACCTGGAGTATACGTGCGATAGTACGGACAGACCTCGTGCGAGAGAGATAGCGCCATAGGCGCTCGCGGCGGAGCGAGAGAGAACGTGGATCTTAAGAGGATCCCGAACGTTTGGGCCACCTTATCTCTCGCTCCGCCGCGAGCGCCCATGGCGCTATCTCTCTCGCACTTGTTGCGGCCGCGAAACGTTTGGGATCCTCTCAAATGGCGGGTAAGGGCTGGAGCGTAAGAAAAAACACTTCTGCGATTTTTTTCATAAATAAATAAATAGAGATAATTCATTCAAACCTTTTACCCATCATTAAGTATCATTTCGATAACATTCTGTGATTGTTTTATGCGAAAATATCGAAGAACAAGCCGGTGACAAAGCGTTTCCAACAATGTCTTTGGATAAAAACTAGTAATAACTGTATCTCAGCTGAAAATTATCTCAAATCAACGATCATCTAAATTTAGTCGAAGTATCATCAAATCCTCCCCTTTACGGTCTCTGATTTTTTTTTTCATTCTTAAATTTTCGGTGGTCATTTAAAGTGAAAATTTCGTGGTCATTTTTCATGAAAAATAGCAGTTCTCACTTTCAATGACCACCAACAATTTAAAAATTAAAAAATAATAATCAGAGAACGTAGGGGGGAGGATTTCATGATATTTCGACTACTTTTAAATGGTCTTTGATTTTAGATAATTTTCAGCTGAGATATAGTCAACACTGCAAATCGTTTTTTTTTCCAAAGACGTTTTTGAAAAAGCTTCGTCACCGGCTTGTTTGTCGATATTTTCTTATTTAAAGATTACAGGATGTTATCGAAATAATACTTAATAATGTTCAAAAGGTTTGGGTAAATTTGCTCTATCCATATTTATAAAAAAAGATGTCTACCCTCCAGCCCTTATGCCCCCCCCCCCCCACCCGTTAATAAATAGAAAACATTTTTGAAAACACAAATATCAACGTGCAGGCTACTTTTGACTTCCTTGTCAATTCATAATTCGATCACTGACTCTTCCTCTCCTCCCCTTCTCTCTCTCTTTCTCTTTCTCTCTGGAATCATCGGCAGAAATAGTTTACCGCGCCAGCGAAATGCATACAAGTATTCACTTCCATCGTGTGTGATTCCCACACACTTAATTTTTTTTTTTTTGATCATGAGGAACAACATTCTGACGATACTGGGGGGAGGGCATTTACGGGTGGTTATTATGAAAAATTACGGATTATTCCAGAAGTTGGGCATTCGTGGTGTGTTGATGCAAAAAGCAATTTTTTTTCGAAATATCATAAGACAATCAGAATTATTTGGGCAGCGAATTATAATTCTCATGAATTTTTCATTTTATTGGGCGCATCGTGTTATATTTACTCATTGATTTTATTTTATATGTCCACGTTTTCAATGCTGAGCGTGTTACAAAAGGTTTCGTCCTTAAACGTGAATATTTAGGAATAAAGAACAACTTGCCTATTCTCGAGGACGATTAACGATTAAAATTTTTTTTTCCATTTTTGCGTCGATATTAACCGTAGAACTCATTACTCGGGCCCGAATGCACCCCACGCGAACTTTGAAAAAATGACTTTCTTGCTGATTTCTACTGTTTTAAGCCTTCAAATGGTTTTTTTTTATCAACTCAATGTTAATGAAATCAGATTTCTCGTACACCATCCTCTTTCTCATGAAAAAAAAAAAACTGAAGAGAAACTAAATGTATAAGAAATTCTGTTTATCAGCATAGGACCGATTATACGATCAAGATAAGGGTGGGGTGCGTTCGGACCTCAGTCATGCGTTTAAAAGTAGTAAAATAAAATCATGAGTTGTAGGATTAACAAAGTATTTTTCGTGATCCATAGTTGGTTGTAATTAAACACAAATATTTTATTCGTACGCGACGTTGTTTGCCTTACATTGTCATCGTCGTTTGGACGCTTCGTATTTACACGAATGGAAAGACTCGTGTCAGCCATATTTACGAATACTCATAGAGCAGCCGCGACAGCAGCAGCTGTTTTAGCAACGTATATGGCCAACGATCCGCGGGCATAGCGGCGACACGTGGAAGGCCCCGCTTGGCTCCCACCGTTGGTCCCACCACTCTGATGTTTCTACGTAAGTCTCTATAGTTTCCGAAGTACGCGGGACGAGATAGCGTGGCCGATCGCCCGTTTTCCGATTTGACTTTCGATCAAACCCCGCCGCATTCCTTCTCTTCGTTCCAAATTGTTAATAAACTCGCCACTATGGTGCAAAGAATGTTCTATTTTTCAACCATATGTTAAACTTATGGAGCCCCGATGTTAAATTAAACGAAGAAATAGGAATTATTATGATCGTTATTATTGTTATTATTATAATCATTGTTATTTTGAAGTCGCAGAAAAATTGAAGAAGCACGTTTATTTACTTTTTCCCATATATCATTTTCGTTAAACTTTCGTAACTCTCAATTTTTCACAACCCTATTAGACTCAATCGATGATTATTATGTTTTATCAAAAATCTGTTTATGTCGAGTAATTCTGTGCGAATCTCTGAGGAAAATAGCGAGTATATCCCTCCAAATCTCTATGGAACACAGATAGGATTGATTTAATGGATTGATTTAAGCTGGCTTTTTCGATTTTTTTTCTTCAATTTATTAATTCTTCCATTATCTTGAAGTCCATAGTCTTGAGAATAATCTTTCTTAAAATTACAAAGACATTCACAACATTTTTCGGTGTTTTCGGGATTTTAAATAAGCACGAACAATCACGCGAGTCTGCAGTTGCTCTACCGCGAATTTGATTCAAAGATCCGAACTTAAGGCTCTCCTTGATGAAATTTTACAATATTAAAGTGGAGCCGATTTGTCAATTGACAAAACGTTCGATGAATCGCGTAGTCTCTATTGATCGACATAGAGAATGATCGAGGGAGACGACTTTTTTTATCTATCCGCAAAATTTTCCAACAAAGATCATCGACGAAACATTAAATGATGATTCGTTGATGATTTTGTCGGGTTAGTGGGAAACAAGGACAACAAAATAAATTTCGCGACCAAACGCGTTTGGTCGCAACCTCTCGGATAAAGTGAAATATTTAAATTGAATTATGGTATACGGGGAACTCGTGGATACACGAGTGCACATCAGCGGAAGACTTTCGAGGGCTCTAAAGGAAGTCCGTTAGGTGTTTGGAGAGTGAGTGGTGGTGCGGGCGGCGGCGCATCGTGTAAAACGTCGACGAACGTGTATAGCGGAGTCAGGGATGCCCGCGAGGTCACACACAGAGAGCTTCCCGAGGCCGGCAGCGAGGTTTCCTCCTCCTATGCTCTGCAGGTCTTCTCCCGACTGCCGATCTCTCTTAGTATGGGCTCATCGATTAGCATCATCTTTGGCTTTCTCGAACGCCTCAACTTCGTTATTTCGTTGTACCGCTCCGTTATTTATCAAGCGGCATTACAACGTAAATTTTGTCTATGTTATTATCGGTGAAAAAATCTCAAGAGTACGTTAAATTTATCAAAACAATTTTTTTTTACTCATGCGCATTATCTATTTCTCGCCATATGAACGACTCGCGTTTTACCATTCCCCCATTATCTCTGTCAGTGGAATGCGGGCGATGATTGATTGTAGTAATAATCCATACGATGGGTTTAACATTCCCATTAGCGACGAATCAAATTGCACGCAGTTTGTCCTTCTGCGGAATTATCGATTATTCGGGGGTTCCAATTTCTTATTTTTCGCTGTATGTGACTTATTGTTGTCCATAACCTGTCAATATATCCTTCCTCTTTTCGTGGGAAAAACATGACGATAATCCGAAGGATATTCTCTCAAGGCTCTGACAGTCAATATGCGGGCAAGATAAATAAGTTTGTCCTGATGTAAAAATTCAAGCATGTATGCGAATTATTAGATTTTGTTATCGAAACAAGGACTTAACTCCGATTATTTTTTTGAAGTGAATACTTCTTAAACGACACAGGATCGGCTCGCCAGCCAGCGCGTTGTAGGACGGGACAAGAGAATGAAGGAATAAAAGAAGAGAGAGAGGGGAAGAGAATGATGCGTGAGCCGTGGGTATGCGAGTGAGAGCGAGCGAGTCGCACCCCAGCCAGCCGCGTGTAGACCGGACGAGAGAATGAAGGAATCGGAGAAGAGAGAGAGAATAATACGTGGGCCGTGTGTGTGCGAGTGAGAGCGAGCGAGTCAATGCAGAGAGGGGGCAGGATCGCGTGCCTCGTCATCGGCAGTATACCCGAAGTATACGTGTGTTAGTACGGAGAGACCTCGTGCGAGAGAGATAGCGCCATGGGCGCTCGCGGCGGAGCGAGAGAGAACGTGGCCCAAACGTTCGGGATCTGAAGGGGCGGGTAAGGGCTGGAGCGTAAAAAAAACACTTCTGCGATTTTTTTCATAATTAAATAAATAGAAATAATTCATTCAAACCTTTTACCCATCATTGCGTATCATTTCGATAACATTCTGTGATTGTTTTATGCGAAAATATCGAAGAACAAGCCGGTGACAAAGCTTTTCCAACAATGTCTTTGGAAAAAAAACTATTTGCGGTGTTAATCTCAGCTGAAAATTATCTAAAATCAACGATCATCTAAATTTAGTAGAAGTATCATCAAATCCTCCCCTTTACGGTCTCTGATTTTTTTTCATTCTTACATTTTTGGTGGTCATTTGAAGTGAAAATTTCATGGTCATTTTTCATGAAAAATGGCAGTTTTCACTTTCAATGGCCACCAAAACTTTAAAAATGAAAGAATAATAATCAGAGAACGTAGAGGGGAGGATTTCATGATATTTTGGCTACATTTGAATGGTCTTTGATTTCAGATAATTTTCAGCTGAGATATAGTTAACACTGCAAATCGTTTTTTACCAAAGACGTTCTTGGAAAAGCTTTGTCACCGGCTTGTTTGTCGATATTTACGCATTGAAAGATTACAGAATGTCGTCGAAATAATACTTAATAATGTTCAAAAGGTTTGAGTAATTTGCTCCATCCATATTTATAAGAAAAGATGTTTACGCTCCAGCCCTTACGCCCCCCCCCTTGATAAATAAAAAAATTTTTGGAAAACACAAATATCAACGTGCAGGCTACTTTCGACTTTCTTGCCAATTCATAATTCGATTACTGACTCTTCCTCTCCTCCCCTTCTCGCTCTCTCTCTTTCTCTCTGGAATCATCGGCAGAAATAATTTATCGCGCCAGCGAAATGCATACAAGTATTCACTTCTATCGTGTGTGATTCCACACACTCAATTTTTTTTTTTTTTTCGTTTAATCGAATATAATTTATTTTTCACATACATCGACCAATAATATATTTCTTCAATGTCCCGGTTTCAAGCTTGAAAATGCCTTCTTTCCAAATTTCATCAACCGCCATTTTCTTTCGCAAAGTTCGCCGCAGAATGATAATTAACCGCAAACTCTTTGTTGATTGTATTTTCCAGGGCCAACGTCCGGAGCAGAGCGTGATGCAGGCGCTTGAGAGCTTGAACGACTCGCAGGTTAATGACTTTCTCTCGGGCAAAGCGCCGCTCAATCTGACAATGCGATTGGGCGATCAGATGATGTTGATACAGCTTCAGCTGTCGACGGTAACCCCGGCTTCGCCCAGTACCAACAACAACAACAACAACAACAACAACAACAACAACAACAACATCAACATCAACAACAACAACAACAACAACAACAACAACAACAACAACAACAACAACAACAACAACAACAACAACAACATAACACCGAACGAAAGCGTGGCATCGGCAACGGTCGACGGTCTGACCGTCGGTTTGGCGTCTCACGGCGTCAACGCAACCGAGAAATCGTCATCGTCGACGAGCACGGGCACAACGACGACGACGACGATGACGACGACGACAACCCAAACTTCCGGACCACCGAGCCAAGGAACATCGTCGTCCAACGTTTTTGCCACGTCTTCATCAACAGCCTCGACGAATTCCATATCCTCGGCGAATCCCCGTTCCGCATCGCCCCGAAGATCCGCCATTTTGGCAGCCCGAGCCGCTCGCACATCGTCCATAATGAGCAGTCTCGCTTCCGCCCTTCACGCTGCCGCAAATTGCAAAAACACGAGTATTTCGACGGCCACGACAACCACGAATTCGTCGACCGAACGATCAAATCCGACCTCACCGATATCATCCCCGACTTCGCCGACCTCATCACCGACTTCACCAACATCGCCCGCGTACACCCCCGTCTCGGCTTCGTCACGTCTGGCCCGTCCACCTTTCTACAGACCTTCGAGTCTACAGTCCTCGGCCCCGGCGTCCTCCACATCGGTCTCGGCCTCCTCCTCCTCCTCCCACACGTCCCAGTCAAACTCATCCACGTCCAAACCGAACTATTGCAACAAACTCGCCAGCATGCCATTTCTGTTTCAACGTCAGCGTCATCGCCGTCTCTGTCCTCATCATCACCATCATCACTCGAGAAACAAACATCTGGGTTCCGCATCTTCGTCATCGTCCGGTTGTGAATCCGTACAACAAAATTCTACCGCGATAAACAACGCATCTCACACGCAGGACGATGCTGTGGCAACGTCGAGCTTGCCCTGTACGTCATCGAAGAAAGACGTTTGCAACGGTCATCATCATCATCATCATCATCATCATCACCATCATCATCATTACTCGCAACAACAACAATCGTCGAGCCACCACCAGCAGCAGCAGCAGGACGGAAACGCGAGCGTCGACGGCATCACCACCGGCCCACAGAGTTCCAACGGATCCATCGCGGGACTCGGAAATTCCAACAAAGTTTCCGCCACCTTGGACACGAGGGCCCTGGCCGAAGCATCCCGCAATCTCACGCAAAAACTCAAACAACTCTCCTCTGAGGTACTAACCTCGCGGGTCGACCTCGCCGAGGTATAATTACCGAAGCCAGTTCTCCTGTGTTTTATTATCTATTAAACGCCGTTTATTCAATGAAAAATTATTTTTAAAAAAATAATAATTTTACCACTGAATCATTATTGATCCATAACAGACATAAATATTTACAATTAATGGTGAAATAATAATCCATGAGAATTACTCATTATTACTTGTCTCAATCAAATAAATTTTTGGCTCCTAATTTTTTACATGAATATATGTTGAAAACAAAGAGACCCGTGTTTCGGGGTTTTTCATTTTGAGGCCCCGCTTTCAAGATACATTTAAATGAAGTTTTTCACTGATTGACCATATTTGATCATTCGAATCGATCTATCTCTGCAATGGTTAGTTATAAACGGAAAAACCACTGGTGTTTTTTTTCTGTTTTTGCATGCTCTGTACGATAAAAATATTCATGATTATGTTGCGCCGATGTGACTATTATTTATTAACAATTGAAAATTGAAAATGAAATAAAAGAAAAAATTGTTATTTTATTTTTTTTATTTTTTTAAATTAAATTCCTTGATCGAAGAAGAAAATTTTAAGACATCAGAGGAAATGGGCATTGACTTGGTTCGGAAGTTACAGCTTTTTAAAGGGGTTCACGGTTCAACAAATCGATGTATTTCAGCAACGGTTAGTGATAAATTGAAAAACTATTAGTGTTTTTTCTTCGTTTTTGCACTCTCTATGTGATGAAGTTATTCATAATTATGAAGCAATTGTTACTAACAATTGAATCATTTGAAATTTTAAAAAACTTAAAATACTCATTTTATTTTTACAAATTATTTTTTTATGGATTCTTTGAACGAAAACAGAAATTTTGGGACCTCACAAAGCTTGGTCCGACGTTTCAAACCTGTCAAACCTGATTGAGTTCCGGTGGAATCCCCCATATATTTCAAATACATTTTCATTGAATTAATCATCATAATCCCCATCTGCCTGACATTATCGTCTTTACGAGATAGGCATTAGAATTTTCGTTTGATTCGACAGGAACACGCAAGACGTAGACAGGGAGCGATCATCGAGAGCATGCATCACCACGGAAAAGGAGTTTACTCCGGAACTTTCAGTGGCACCCTCAATCCGGCTCTACAGGATCGTCACGGAAGGCCGAAGCGCGACATCAGCACCATCATTCACATTCTCAATGATCTTTTGTGCGCCACACCCGCGGCTACCTCCGGACACTACAGGCATCATCACAGACACACTAGCGGTCGTCAACAAAACTCATCCGCCATTGCCCCATCGAACGAAGGTTCCTCGGCCAATGCCCCGTCCTCCGGCACTTCCGGAGGATCTTACAACGATGGTACGTGTTTTAAGATACTTTCATCGAAACTCGTAGAATAAAAGAATAACGATGCAATCATCAACTCCTTGCCTATAACTCTTCATCGGTATCACACAATTTTCACAAAGGGTCCAAATGAAGGGCCCCGTCAAGCTAGCAGCGGAAAATCTCCGATTTGAATTTTCTGTGCGCCAAAATGAGGTGCTGTTTGGGTGCTTTTTTGGTGCTCTATCCATAATTTTGGTGCTCAAAAAAATGTGGCTAGGGGGCGATTTTAAAAAAACCTCTGCTAGCTTGACGTCAAGCTAGCAGAGTCATACGTCAAAAATGCAATTTTGCCAAAAAATCATTTATCATGATTGTACAAAGCACTGCTATTGAAACTTTTTTTATTTTTATTTTTTAAATTTGTTTTGAAAACCCATTTGACTGCAAGTTCACGAGCTGTTAAAGTGTCAGTAGTCGGAATGATTACTGATTGTTACATTGATTTTTTGATTTTTTTTTGACAATCGCAGAAGAACTGTCGAAGGAGAATGAGGCAACGAAGGGCAAGATGAGGCGTTTGCGTCTGGTGATGGAACAGCGAAGGGCCAAGAGAAAAGCAAGACGTCAGGCACGGGCCGCGCCTTACACAACTCAGTGGGCAGCACTCACGCCCGATCCTTCCTCGAGTCACGATCCGAACAGCTCGACCTCCGTCTCGAGCGGTGCCGCAACCGGAAATTCCACGGAACCGCAGAACGAACCCGAATTACAGCCCTGCAGCCCCGAGCCGGTTGTAGCTTGAATAAATTGTCAGACTGCGCGAAAAAACAGCGAGAGCGATGAAAACGTTGATCCCGAGATTCGAGCAATTAAAATCGCTGATATTGGCCGTTGCCAATGAGATGTTGTATTTCGTCGATCTGTCGTATGACTATTGCGCAACGAGGCCGGGTCTACACCGATTCAGCAGACAATAATTGTATTTGCGGTCGACTAATTTCCGTGGCCCACGATTTATCGCACGTTTTCGAAGCCAAGCGAGGAGAATCACGGTACGTCGAACGTGCGTGCCGAGATTGTCGCGAGCATTTTGTTTTTTTTTTATTTTCGTCGGGCAGGTCGTGGCGTCCGGGTTCTTTTGTGTAAAGAATTACTAGTGAGTTATGAGGAATTACGGTGAGAGAGACAGCGCTAATTATTTTTAAGCGTGTAACAATGTGCAATGAATTTGTGCCGCTGCCTACGACACACCTGCCTGACAATAAAAAATAATAAAAAAAAATTAAAATTAAAATAATGATAACGATAATAATAATAAAAACAAATTTGAATAAACCGTCGCGTAGTCGTCGATATACGACCAACGCGATACACGCGAGCGCGCTAGTTAGTTTAAGTTCGCTTTTACTTTAGTTGTGAGATATAGTATAAATTCGATGGGTACGATGGATAATTGTGCAGAGAGAGAATCGTGTAAATGTAAGAGGCTCGGAAGCCACTTTGGCAGTGAAAATTTCGATTTGGCATTGTCCCCGCTAAACTCGTCGCTGAGGATTTGAAAAAAAAATAAAAATACGAAAAAATTTCTAAAAACCGCTAACAACCTCTGCGATCGCCTCGTGTGAAATAAGATTATCTCTCCCGCAATTATCGCAATGCAAAAATTCAGTTAACATTCAGGGTGAAACGGAAAAAAAAAATGAAAATGAACATTTATGTCGCGCGAACTCTTTTGAAACAAAAATGGATATATATATACATAAATTACTTTGGCGGCACATCGCACGCTCGAGACATTCGGTGCTCGGAACATGCCGGAAGCAGCTCTGTTCTTTATTTTAGAGAGAGTAAGGGATAATACCATTGCCCTTAGTATCGTTAGCCGAGGTTTAATATACAAGAAATGATGATTAAATTGCATACGTATGAGTGATCCTAGTAAGTAGATTTTAGAAAGACCATACCGCATGGCCTCGCCGCCGCGAAAATTCATGAAGGTTCACTAGACACTACATGAAAATCCTGTATCACCTTATGGTATGCCGCCTTAGGTTATCTAGAAAAAAAAATACTGTTATGATTATTATGATTATTACTATGATTATTATTATTATTATTATTATTATTATTATTATTATTATTATTATTATTATTATTATTATTATTACTATTATTATTACTATTGTCATTATTAGTATTAACGATTACTTACAGTTTTGCAAACTGGCTCAATATTGTATGATACGATTATCGAACCTATCCAGAACCAAAATAAATAAGATTGCTTGCCAAGTCCAATTATACACAGTTTTGCACTCTAGAACCTCAACATTTTGTAAAATAAAGCTCTTTTATAGATTTTTTATCGATCGAATTATCAACACCGTCGAACGTTACTCTATGGATTCGAATTACTCGACTCGTCAATAGTTCACGAATGCTTGGTCCGTTATCGGTCCACGAAATAAATGCAATAACATACGCCGCTATGTCCACGTTTGATGAACAATCGACAGGTCAAACCATTATTGAACATCGTACATTCTTTTTTTGTCGTACAATTGTTTTTTTTTTTTTTATGCTCAACGTAATATATACATGTGAGTACTGCAATATCGCACACGCAAGAATATTTTTTACCGAGAAGTGAAAAACAACGGGAATAATTAAAACGGGTTTATTGAAATTAATATCTAGATGAGATACAATCGTAAAAACTTATCGACGTTACGAATTTCTCCTACGACATTTATATTATTATAATTTTGTTTTAATTCGTTCATTACTCCTTGCGATAAACCTATTCAACGGTGGCAGTTTGAAAGGAGGACTCAAGGATCGCGTAATTGGCATAAGTCGCGAGAAAAGTTGTACGTTGTGGAAAAAAAAAAAGAAAAAAAAACATGACGATAACTCGGAGAACCGTTCTATCTGGCGATTTTCAGCTGTACCGGCTTCTCAACCCAGCGCTGATGGGTAATTAGATGCTTAAACGTACTTTGTTTTTGTTGTTGTTGTTGTAGTAATTCATTTCGCAGATCGTGGCCTCAACCGAAGCGATACGTCGACATGCACGCTCGGTCGAGATTGGTGACTCGGCCGCACGCTTGGTTGCTTCCGAATGTTTGAATTATCACGAGGAACTGCTGTGACGCGCGGTCTTCCACTCGTCTTTCATGCGCTCCGGACGATTGTAAATTCACTCATTACTCAAATACGATAATGATGATAATAATAATAATGATACTATAGTATAGTTGTATAGTATAATTTACATGAAGATGTACGACGAAGTTGAGGATTGTCATGTGAAAGAAACAGAAGAGGATACGAAGTTTCACAATCAATGTGAAATCCGCGACGGGCTACGCGCGTGAAACACCAAACATGTTGCGAAATAGCCGCGTATTACACGTACGCCGGTAAAAATTGTATTAAATTTTTTTTTTTAATATAGACGTGATGAAAAAAAATTAGAAAAATGCATACATTGGTACATAAACTTTTGTAAAGTCATCGTTTATGTCGGATAGAAAGTAAAAAGAGTGAATATAATAATAATAAACAAGCATTGATTCGAGTCGTTGATGCACAGTGTGTGTGTGTATATATATTAGACTGGTTCTTAGCAAGGGTAATTTTTTAATAAAAATAGAAACGACCCCCACCTAGTTTCCAAATAATACCAAAAAAAATCGCTAAGGGCCTCCCCCCTATCTCAATATTAACCCAAGCCTAAGTAATTTTATATTTTTTGTCATTTAATAGCATGCAATGCTTATCGGATTAATTTATTATAGCTAAAATATCAACAGAAGACAAATTTGCCCAATACGCTTTCTTTATCAGACAGATGAAAAATTGTTCATCACCAAAAACGAAATAGTTTAACTAATATGGCGGCTTGCAAATTGGAAATCATTCAAATTACGATAAAAATTGCGTTTTCACTTTGCTGGGGTCATCGGCTGAGAATCTGGGACTCAAAATATGACAGACACTCAAGTGCAACTCATACGACGAAGTAACAAACCAAAAAAAAAATTTACTCCAACAATTTTTATTATCACAAGAACTGAACACCATAGAACCATAGGTAAAAATGAGGAGGCCCTTCGCGAATATTTTTTCTAATGATTTGGAAACTATATGGGGGGCGTTTCTATTTTCATTAAAAAATGACCCTTGCTAAGAACCAGTCTAATATATAAATAAATATATATAAATATATTTATGTCACGCTGTCCGTAAAAGTGCAGTTTTACGCTCACTTCGTTCGCTCCAAACCGCATTTACGGACCTTGTGACATAAAAATTCGTACGACACTCGTACGAAAAATGTTTTCTGGACTCGTGTGATTGCATTACTCGCCTTCGGCTCGTTCTGCAAACTCACACTCGTCAGAAAAAAATTTTTCGTCCTAGTGTCATAATATACTAATATATATATATATATATATATATATATATATATATATATATATATAATTTTTTTTTTTGAGTGGCTGAAGTCACGTGGAATCGCTCATATATATATATATATATATATATATATATATATATATGAGCGATTCCACGTGACTTCAGCCACTCAAAAAAAAAAATTTCCACAAATAATTTTAAAAAATTGGGCTATTTTTTGCAATATATTCACCGAGTGCCGATTTTTAGAAATTTTTTTTGACAGTTTTATTGTTAATTAACGTTTTTTTGTATTTTTCCATTCAAATGGCTGTATCTTTGGCAGGATTTGACGTATTTACATTTGTAAAAAAAAAAAAATGTGCGTCTTTTTATGGCTTTTCAGGAAAAAATTACTTTAGATTTTATTAAGCAAGCCGAACGTCCGTTTCAGGGCAAAAAATGCCAAAATATTTTTTTTCTCGAAAAACGCATTTTTTATTTTTTTTTCAAAATTTCCCCAAATTCTGAATACGAAAAAAGAATTTTTGTTATTTTTTATATCGTGGGACCGGTAATCGGTAATGCGTAATTTTACCGATTTTATAAATAGATTTTTTTCAGTTTGATTTTTTTTTTTTTTTTTCATGCGCTCCAGTCGCTTTACGAGAGTTCAAAAGCCTCCTTGAAAGGCAAATTAATGATAATCAATGCTCGTTGAATCGCGTAAAGCGAAAAAATCAAACTGAAAAAAATCTATTAATAAAATCGGTAAAACTACGCATTACCGATTACCGGTCCCACGATATAAAAAATACCGAAAATTCTTTTTTCGTATTCAGAATTTGGGGAAATTTTGAAAAAAAAAATTAAAAATACATTTTTCGAGAAAAAAAATATTTTGCATTTTTTGCCCTGAAACGGACGTTCAACTTGCTCAATAAAATCTAAAGTAATTTTTTTCTCAAAAGCCATAAAAAGACGCACATTTTTGTTTTTTACAAATGTAAATACGTCAAATCCTGCAAGAGATACAGCCATTTGAATAGGAAAATACAAAAAAACGTTAATTAACGATAAAACCGTTAAAAAATTTTTTTTTAAATCGGCACTTGGTGAATATATTGCAAAAAAAAATAGCTCAATTCTTTAAAATTATGTGTGGAAAATTTTTTTTTTGAGTGGCTGAAGTCACGTGGAATCGCTCATATATATATATATATATATTAGAGTGGGTAAAAAAAATCGACTATTTTTTTTTACTTCTTTACCCGATAAGTAGAATCTAATTAGAATCTAATGGAATTCAAAACAAAAATCCCCTAGAATGAAAAATTCTATGTATACTATGTAGAAAAAAGTTTTGAAATACGTTGTGAACACACGCTTTAAAATAAAATAACATCACGATCGTCATTTTAAATTATTAGAGATAAAATTTATAAAAATATTATCAGAACAAAAGTTTCAAATAAATTTTCGAACAAAGAACTTCTACAATAGTTAATCTTACGATCGAAACTCAAATTTGTATAAATTTCCCTGAAACTCATAAATTAAATTAAAATTTTCCGAGTTATTAATCAAAAACTGTTAAAATTGGCGTGCATTAAAGTTCGACGATGAATATCTTTGAAACGCTTAATTCAATCGAATATCCATAAGAGACCATTTTTGTAGAGCAGCGCACATTCTACAAAACTAAGCATTGCGCCTTCCATAATGATTTTTTGTTAACGAGTTACAAAATTCATAAGAAAAACAGGAATTTGTCTAAAAATGATCAAACTTGAACCGTAAATATCTTCAAAACAGTGAGGTTTACGAAAAAATTATAAGAGATCTTTTTTGTAGAGCGGACAATTTCCTACGAGTATAGAAGGAGGGCTATTTCAAAATATCAGTTAATAGAGCGATATGAATTTTTTCTTCTGATACTGCAAAAAAAATGCAAAACTGCGTGGCGGAGGATCTTAACATTTAAATAAAAAGCTCAAATTTGCTGTGAATTATCTAAAGGTGTCCAGAAACCTACTTATCGGGTAAAGAAGTAAAAAACAAGGGTGCAAAGTAGAACCTTGCACATTGCTTCCTCATAGGTTTGTACCGTTTTCAAATTATTGAGATTTAAAGTAGAACCTTGCTCATGGCTTCTTCATCTTCTTACACATTTGCCAAAGCTTCTTCTATGAGGAACCATGTGTCGATCAATTTTGGCTAACTCATAGAGGAAGCTTTGGCAAATGTGTGAGAAGATGATGAAGCCATGAGCAAGGTTCTACTTTAAATCTCAATAATTTGAAAACGGTACAAACCTATGAGGAAGCAATGTGCAAGGTTCTACTTTGCACCCTTGTTCACTTTTGTGACGTTGAGGGCTCCTTGTGAGTGTGATGTGATGATGTAAGTCGAAATCAATATACATGGGGCAATTCATGTGAAATTTAAAAAATATTTTAGATTTTATAATTCTTATAAAATCTGAACTCTCTTAGATTTCTCTCTTAGATTCCCTCTTAGATTTCGTCCAAATTCAATACGAAACCTCTTTCGATGGTAGTGCAACTTCGTACTAAATTCCAGCCAGATATCTAAAAAATTATGGAATCTAGAGCAGTTACATTGATTTTTGGAAAAATTTCAAAACGCCATAAAATATGAATGGCTTAAT
>OY759158.1:12303488-12393488 GCA_963662125.1 Diplazon laetatorius | reverse complement strand
ATGCGATCCGATTGGCCGATCTTTGCCAAATTTAATATGTATCACAACTTAATGACATTCAATAGCTGTAGAGAATTTGGGTTCGATTGGTGGAAGTTAACGGCAAATAAAGCGACAAAGGTCATTTTTTGAAAAATTCAAAATATCATAAAATCCGAACTTGTCGACGGATTCGGCTCAAATGCAATACCATACAACCTTGGGTATAACTCTATATTTGAAGAACTATTTAGACAAATATCTCAAAATTTGCGAACGCTAGAGTGTTCACGACAATTTTTTGAAAAATTCAAAACGCTGTAAAATTCGAACGGATGCGTCGATTATTGCAAAAATTATACATGACATAGAAATTGTATGGCACCACATGTGTGCAAAATCTGAGCGCTGTAGCTATAACCGTTTTCGAGTTATGGACGTTTGAATTTTGGAGGGTCGATCCACACACACACACACACACACACACACACACACACACACACATACATCCGGACATTTTCTACGAATGTCATTTCTGGATGTTTTAGGACATTTTGAACCTATTGACATTAAGATCTCGAAAAAAAATTTTCGGACCGTCACAAAGCTTCCTTTATGAGGAAGCAAAATGGTCGCGGTTGAACCTTCCGGTAAATCGCGTTATGGCACGTTGCTGTACATTACACTTGATTCGAGACACGTATGTGGTTTCGATCCCACCGGTTTGTTTGGCTCTGCGAGACTGAAAAATCTTAAGTTTTCTCTTCGTCCAAAGTTTTTCGCTATAAAATGTAAATGTATAGTCGTTATCATCAGTTTTTTTGTTCTCTGTTTTGGCAGTTCTGGGTGTATAATTTTTAAAAATTGTTTTTAATAGTCCAGAGCACGATGGGAGCAGTAATGGGGAAACGTTAAGCGATCAATCCCGACCCGTTGGTTTAACTAATTTATTCCCGGCTTTGCGTTTTTCAGTAAAGATTGATTTTTTTGGTAATGGTTTTTCGACACATGTGACAAGTTTTGAGGGGCGACGCGCAATAGTCGCAGGCACCATGACCACACAAGAATGCAACGTTTCGCCGTCGTTCCATGCATATGCTGCACATGTTGGCCTCCTCGAGATCGGCTATCCTCGTTTCGAGATAACGCAACCGTTCCAAGTCTTTGTCCTTTTCACTCTCCCGATCCCGATCGTTCTTCTCGGTTTCCTTGTCATTGTCGGTTGCTTCCTGATTTTTCGGGCTTTCCGCTCGGCTCGTGGACGTCGCTTCGCTCGATAAATTGCCACCTGCAAACCAACGAAACGACGATCAATCGTTGCTCATCGAAATCGACTGTACGAAATAATAATGAAATCGCGAGAAAATAAATTGGTAGAAAAATACAAAAAAAAAATGAAATAAATAAAACAATTGTTTTGTACCATCCGGAAGTTGAGTTTTCGTTTTAATGACGGATTGGCAATTGTCACCGGTTCCGACGACGCTGCCACCGGGATCGTTCGAATGTTCATCGACGTTTATCGTCAACCGTCCTACGCGTTCACGACACGTATCCGCGTCGCCAGCACCTCGAGAACCATCCGGCGATTCGTTCCTAACGATCGTCGTGGATTCGGAGGCTGTTGTCTCAGTCTCGAAGATCGGAGTTTCCACGGTAGTCGCGGACGGTGTGTCATCGAAGGTTTCTCTGTCGCTCACTGCACTACGTCGACTTCGATTTCGAAAGGATCTCACGAGTTCGGCGATACCGGCTGTTTGCTGCTCCGGTTGCAGAAGCTCCAACGGGGTATTTCCTTTGGCGTTTCGGCTCTCCAGCAGAAAAGCGACCGTGTCGACGCTCACGAGAAAACATGCCAGTGCCAATTCCGTCGGCGCTCCTTGTCGTGACAATTCTTGCCAAATCTATGTGATCGATTGATTAATTATTATTATCATTATTCAAATTTTTCGATTCACCTAATTTTTTTTACATGCTTTTTTTACTAACTGGAATGAGTATTCACGATTTTTTTACAATTTTTTTCCTCAAACGCTTCAAATGTTATGATTTTTTTTTTAAATCTTGCAGTTTGTTTTATAATGCTCGTAACTCGGAAAATAATGACTTCGATCCAATGTTCCTTTTTTTTATTCAAATGTTAAGAATTTTTCGAAATTTTTGAAAAAAAAATGCTCGAACTTTTTTTTACTTCAATTTTTGCATTTCTGAGCTTCAACATTTTTTTTCGAACTCTTTTGAGTGTGTCCCTTTTGAATTTTTTGGAAAACTCACTTGTCAACGCATACCTAATTCAACGTATTGTTTGAAAGTTTAATGATAGGCAACCACGGCGTTCCCTTTTTGTTATTAATATTTCTATGCAATTTGGTGATTTATCGGAAAATAGTATATTATGACACTAGTACGAAAAAAAAATTTCTGACCAGTGTAAGTTTGCAGAACGAGCCGAAGGCGAGTATTGCAATCACACGAGTCCAGAAAACGTTTTTCGTACGAGTGTCGTACGAATTTTTATGTCACAAGGTCCGTAAATGCGGTTTGAAGCGAACGAAGTGAGCGTAAAACCGCACTTTCACGGACAGCGCGACATAAATATTTTTCATCATTTCATTTATAACTGTTATTTTTTAGGAGTATTTTGAAAAATTCTGAAAAGAACTCAACATTTCAAAAAAGGCATATACACCAGAATGGAAGATTTTGAAAAAAATGTCATAACTTTTGAATAGTTAAAAAAAAACGATCCTTTCGATTAGTAAAAAAACTTATGAAAAAGGCCAGAATCGTAAGTAGTGAACGGCGATTCATCTGTGAGCAAGTATTATTTTTTTTAAATTCTTTGGCTCTGAATCGTGGGTAATGAACCGAGGTTCTTCTATGAGTGTAATTTACTTTTCTATATTCTATGATTTCTTCTAGGAGAATTAATTCGTTCTCTATTTACGATTCAGAGGAAGCGAATTGCGAGTTTTAACTTGCAGCTTTGGCTCTGCATCTTCGTTCACTACCTACGATTCAGAGGCAGCAAATTGGGAGATTCAACTTGTAGCTTATTCTGATATTCAAATCTTCATCGGTGTATATAATTTCAATTTCTCCTTAAATTTGAACGACTAAGTGGTTTTCCACTGAATTTGATACTAAAAAACGCTGATCGTTAATTTGTGTAAATCCACGGGATTGAGCATAGCAAGTTAAATATTTTTGAATCAGCTGAGGCTCAAAATCAAATAATTTGAATTACTGTCAAGTCCAAACCATTCAACCGATCATTGCCAAATTTGACACTTTTCTAAAGTTTGAGTTCGATTGGTCGTAGTTAACGAAAGTTATAGCGAAAAAATTAATTTTCGAAGAATTCAGAATATCATACAATCAACTGACAATACCAACCAACCTTGCCTACGAATCTCTCTGTCAAGAAATATAAATATATATATTTTTTTTTTCAATGATGTTTTATTCTGATTTAATTTTACAAATAATGCATTATTTAATTGCTCCTAGAGTCTCTGTACTAGTACGGGATAGATTTTTTCATTAATGTACAATGTGTGTGTGTTTAGTGCCTCATGGCTCGTTTTCGTTTTTGTATGTTAAACTCATTTTATTAGTAAGAAATATTTAGAAGAGTATTTGAAAATTGCGATCGCTAAAGTGATAAAACCTTGGTTTTGAGACTTTGAAAACGACATAAAATTCAAGTCGCCACTTGAATCATGACGAAACTGATAGTCAAAGAAGGGATTGCAGCTGCACATGCCTGCAAAATTTGGGGGCTGTAGCTAAAAACCGTTCTCGATTACACACGTCTGAATTTTAGCAGGCCATTACACACATACACGCACACACACACGCATACACACGGACATTTTCTAAAAATGTGTGTTTCTGGACGTTTTATCACATTTTAAACATGGTGACATGAAGATCTCGAAAAAAAATGTTTCGCAGGAATAAAGTGAAATCACTCGTTAGCTATTAGGTTTAGGGCTAATAAAGGTCTATACTTTTTTACTCAGAATTCGCTACTCTACCATATTACGCTATAAGAAATTAAGCGTTTAATTTCAAAAAACAAAGTTGACCTTCAGATCTTCGAAGCGCCTCCACCTATAAAAAAAAAAATGCACTACATAGTGTAGCCGTATAAACCATGTAACTTTTGTATATTACATTTTTTCGTGCAACGCATAATTCGGTCGTAAAAGAGGTACACACGTTACCACCCTGTATATCTCCCCTATTATATTCAACTGAAGAGTTAAAATTCTAAGAGAAATTTCTTTAAGACATAAGTCGATCCCCTGGCAACTGTAGGCACAAAAAAATTTTTTTGCTAAAAGAAGTCTGTCTTAAATTAAAAAAATAGGAAAAACAATACAAAAGTCAATTGAGGGGGATCTAAAACTCAACCTAAAATTCTCATCTTTTGTCAGAATTTTTTTTTCTATCTAAGCTAACTATTTCAGGTTGGGCCCGTTGGAAAATCAAAGAATTTTTTTTTTCGAAACATCTTAATATATATATGAGCCATTCTCCCAAATATGGACGTCGTTTGGGATAAGCGATACTCCGAAGTTTATGAAAACAAATGTGGGGTATTGTCCTCGATAAGATGTATGTATATGATATATATGTACCTGAATAAAAAAAAATTCGTCGACTATTTTCGCTAAAATTACATACGGCATTCCGTGGCATTTCCCTTTTTTTAAACTCGATTTTATTAGGATTTTATCGCAAAATAAAATTTATACTCACAGTGCATTTCCATGTGAAATGGTCTTAACTTACAAAAAGTATACTTACTTCAAATTTAAAAAATAAAAAGCTCTCGAAATCGAGCTTTAATCATGAAAAGCTATTTTTCGGGCGTTGGCGGTGAATGTTTTTTTAAATATGTTTATGTCACGCTGTCCATAAGAGTGCGGTTTTACGCTCACTGCGTTCGCTTCAAACCGCATTTACGGACGTTGTGACATAAAAATTCGTACGACACTCGTACGAAAAACGTTTTCTGGACTCGTGTGATTGCAATACTCGCCTTCGGCTCGTTCTGCAAACTCACACTCGTCAGAAAAAAAATTTTCGTACTAGTGTCATAATATACTATTTTCAGAAAGCTGAAAAAATTTAACCAATTCTGAGTATTTTTTAAGTTGGGATCTCCGTAGTTTTTCCTAGAATCTTAGAATTTGTTGTGTGAAAAAAAATGAAAACCGTGGGAAAAAAATGGTAATACAACGGAATGTCGTATATAATTGTAGCCAAACAATGGACGAAAAAAAGATTTTATGTCACGCGGTCCGTAAAAGTGCGGTTCAGACATCAGCCTGAAAATTGTCGATAAACTTCCGATTATAACTTATCCAGAACGACGTCCATATTCGGGAGAATGGATCATATGTATACGCGCGCACGCGCGCGCGCGTGTGTGTGTGTATATGAGGTATTCCACCCCATTTCGAACGGTCAAAAAGTTTTGGACTCCCAAAAAAATTGAAATTTGGTCAAATTATTCAATTAGACGAAAAAGAGTAGTGTGAATTTTTTCAGATTTTTTGGATCGCATTTTTTTGAGTTTTTCAACATTTCAAAATTTTCTAAATAACGTTATATATTGAAAGCATACGATTAAACAGAAAAATGTTTCAGACAAAAAAGTTGCAGTTTTCCATAAACTTTGTGAAAACATTTTTCTTGGAATTTTTCGAGTTCAAAAAATGACCATTTTCATCAAAAATATACGAAAATAATTGTTTTCGGTCGGTATGTCACCTTCGATTTATCTCAAAAAATTCCCGAAAATACTCTGAAATGTGTAAAATACACACCTATTTTTTTTGTCATGGCTCGATTAGTTGTTCCTAAGCTATGCTTTGGTTTATTAATAATATTTTTAAAAGTTTTTTTAGAAAAATCAATTATTATGGAAAATCATAATCTTCCGAATTGTTTTTCTCAAATTTACAGATGAAAGAACATTTACAATAATAATATTAATGTTTTTAAGCTTATTGGATAATCGATAACGTAGATGGAACTCCATTGAACTCGTTCGAAAGCTAGGCTCTATAATCACTCGTTCAAAAAATTCAATGATTAAGTGAATAATTTTCTGTCCTAACATCATATTTTTTTATTATTGTTGTGTAAATGAATCACAACGTAAGAACTGGGAAAAAGTGAAGCATAAACAGATCGTTTCGAGTTATTTATTTTTCCAGACTCGGTGAGTTACGAAGTCCGTGGCGAGCGAATATATTTTGCATTGGAGAATCCCATCCGGTCCTGGTATAATGCAAAGGTGTTTTTGGGTCTTCGGTACAGCTTTCACTCGCTTAAATCTCGATTCCATCTACGTTATCGATTATCTATGCTCCAATAAGCTCCAAAACATTAATATCATCATTGTAAATGTTCTTTCATCTGTAAATTTGAGGAAAACAATTCGGGAGATTATGATTTTCCATAATAATTGATTTTTCTAAAAAAACTTTTAAAAATATTATTAATAAACCAAAGCATAGCTTAGGAATAACTAATCGAGCCATGACAAAAAAAATAGGTGTGTATTTTACACATTTCAGAGTATTTTCAGGAATTTTTTGAGATAAATCGAAGGTGACATACCGACCGAAAACAATTATTTTCGTATATTTTTGATGAAAATGGTCATTTTTTGAACTCGAAAAATTCCAAGAAAAATGTTTTCACAAAGTTTATGGAAAACTGCAACTTTTTTGTCTGAAACATTTTTCTGTTTAATCGTATGCTTTCAATATATAACGTTATTTAGAAAATTTTGAAATGTTGAAAAACTCAAAAAAATGCGACCCAAAAAATCTGAAAAAATTCACACTACTCTTTTTCGTCTAATTGAATAATTTGACCAAATTTCAATTTTTTTGGGAGTGCAAAACTTTTTGACCGTTCGAAATGGGGTGGAATACCTCATATATATATTTAAAAAAAACAAACCTCATGTACGAGTGGCGAGTCTCTGCTGCTTTCCGGGGTAGGCACCGTAGCCGGATGATGCCGACTCTTTGCGATTGCTATGTGCAAAACCGTGTCACCCTCCTCGTCGGTACTAGCGATATCAGCGTTGTATTTAAGCAGCAGCTCCACGACCGCCCAATGACTCTGAGAAACTGCGAGATGCAACGGCGTTTGTCGTCGATTGTTACGGAGATCGACGCGCGCACATCCACCAGTTTCCGATAGCAATAATCCCGCGACTTCGCAGTGTCCGTTCAAAGCGGCCAGATGCAAAGCCGCGAAACCGTCCTCCTTCTTTACGTCGATTAGCTGCTGGCAGCGTGTCACTAGTCGTTCCGTAGCGCTACATTTTTTTTAAAATAATTGAACGTAGCACCGAATATTATTGTATTATCGTATATGAATTCAAACAAATAAAATTATTTTAAATAAACGGAATCGCGTTGAAGATTCACAAGATATATATATGAGCGATTGCACGCGACTTCAGCAACTAAAAAAAAATTTTCCACAAATAATTTTTAAAAATCGAGCTATTTTATTGCAATATATTCACCGAGTGCCGATTTTAAAAAAAGATTTTTTGACGGTTTTATCGTTAATTAACGTTTTTTAAATATATTTTTCCATTCAAATGGCTGTATCTTTGGCAGGATTTGACGGATTTACATTTGTAAATAACGAAAATGTGCGTCTTTTCATGGCCTTCAGAAAAAAATTACTTTAGATTTTATTGAGCAAGTTGAACGTCCGTTTCAGGGCGAAATATGCAAAAATATTTTTTCTCTCAAAAAATGCATTTTTTATTTTTTTTTCAAAATTTCCCCAAATTCTGAATACGAAAAAATAGTTTTCGGTATTTTTTATATCGTGGGATCGGTAAACGGTAATGCGGACTTTTACCGATTTTATTAATGGATTTTTTTCACATTGATTTATTTTTTTTCATGCGCTCCAGTCGTGTTACGCGAGTCCAGAAGCCTCCCTGAAAGAGAAATTAATGATAATCAATGCTCGTTAAATCACGTAAAGCGAAAAAATCAATCTGAAAAAAATCTATTAATAAAATCGGTAAAATTCCGCATTAGCGATTACCGATCCCACGATATAAACAATACCAAAATTTATTTTTTTGTATTCAGAGTTTGGGCAAATTAAAAAAAAATGCATTTTTTGAATATATATATATATATATATATATATATATATATATATAGAATATATATATATATATATACAGGGTGTTCCGATAACTATTAGGACCTCAGATATCTTCGAAACTACTAGGTTCACAGAACTATTTGCTGAATCAAAGTTGCATAGCACGAAGGGGGCCATCCAATGATACCAAAGTGCCTACTCCCACGCCCACCCCCAGCCCAGGGGGTGGGGCAACTTTAAAATCTTAAATGGGAACCCCTATTTTTTATTGCAGATTCGGATTCCCCATAAAAAAATACGTAACTTTTATTTGAAATTTTTTTGTCGATTCGTGATAGATGGCGCTGTAATCGCGGGTGTTCCGATAACTATTAGGACCTCAGATATCTTCGAAACTACTAGGTTCACAGAACTATTCGCTGAATCAAAATTGCACAGCACGAAGGGGGCCATCCAATGATACCAAAGTGCCTACTCCCACCCCCACCCCCAGCCCAGGGGGTGGGGCAACTTTAAAATCTTAAATGGGAACCCCTATTTTTTATTGCAGATTCTGATTCCCCATAAAAAAATACGTAACTTTTATTTGAAATTTTTTTTTCGATTCGTGATAGATGGCGCTGTAATCGCAAAAAATCCCCGAAAGTACAGAAAGGCGATAATACTTACAGTTTCGGTGATAAATCAAATTTTGATTTACTGATTTTGATTTACTTTGATTAATCAAGATTTGATTTACCACCTAAACTGTAAGTATTATCGCCTTTCTGTACTTTCGGGTATTTTTTGCGATTACAGCGCCATCTATCACGAATCTAAAAAAAAATTTCAAATAAAAGTTACGTATTTTTTTATGGGGAATCAGAATAAGCAATAAAAAATAGGGGTTCCCATTTAAGATTTTAAAGTTGCCCCACCCCCTGGGCTGGGGGTGGGGGTGGGAGTAGGCACTTTGGTATCATTGGATGGCCCCCTTCGTGCTGTGCAACTTTGATTCAGCAAATAGTTCTGTGAACCTAGTAGTTTCGAAGATATCTGAGGTCCTAATAGTTATCGGAACACCCGCGATTACAGCGCCATCTATCACGAATCGAAAAAAAAATTTCAAATAAAAGTTACGTATTTTTTTATGGGAATCCGAATCTGCAATAAAAAATAGGGGTTCCCATTTAAGATTTTAAAGTTGCCCCACCCCCTGGGCTGGGGGTGGGGGTGGGAGTAGGCACTTTGGTATCATTGGATGGCCCCCTTCGTGCTGTGCAACTTTGATCCAGCAAATAGTTCTGTGAACCTAGTAGTTTCGAAGATATCTGAGGTCCTAATAGTTATCGGAACACCCTGTATATTCCGTATATTTTGCCCTGAAACGGACGTTCAACTTATTCAATAAAACCTAAAATAATTTTTTTTTTGAAGGCCATAAAAAGACGCACATTTTCGTTTTTCACAAATGTAAATACGTCAAATCCTGCCAAAGATACAGCCATTCGAATGGAGAAATAAAAAAAAAGTTAATCAACGATAAAACCGTAAAAAAAAAATTTTTAATCGGCACTCGGTGAACATATTGCAATAAAATAACTGAATTATTTAAAATTATTTGTGAACATTTTTTTTTGTGGCTGAAGTCACGTGGAAACGCTCATATATATTTAACTCACTGAGTGTTTCCTTTGAGTGCGGCATGATGAAGTACGTTAAATCCTCTTTTGTTTCGTAATGTGAAGTGGACTCTGTCGCATGAACATAGAGCGTCGATAATGTCCAGGGCATCCTTTCCTATGGCGTCGTGGAGCGCCGTGTCACCGTAAGAGTCCTGCAAATTTACGTCGCAATTGTGTCGCAACAGCACTCGGATGCATCCAGCGTGCTGCTTGTTCACGGCGACGTGGAGGGCGCTGCAACGGCCGTTGTTCACCGCGTCGATCGGTGCACCGCGGGACAGCAGTAGCTCCATTACTTCCGGTTGATTGCTAGAACAGTGTCAAATATAAAGATATCAATAGGTGTCCATTCGGAACAAAGACCCATAAATCATTGTTGATTTTTTTTTCCAAGTTCTTTAGCCGAACAAAAACAAAATGTAAGTTCTCCGCGAGACACGTTTTCGTCGATTGAACAGCGAAAATAAAAAAAAAATATACATACACTACCGTTCCATATTATCAGGACACTTGCCAAGCGCGGTCGCGAAAACAACTTCTGTCTTTGAACGTCGACAACTTCGCGACAAAGAAAGCTAGAATTTTTTTCAAAGCACCATTGGAAAGCGTATGAAAATTCGATTTGATTAACATTTTTTTAATAACATTTCCGTTACTGAGCACAAAGTTAGCGTGGTAAAAAAGATAGAAAAAAAATTCGATTTTTCGAAAATGTTATATCATGATTTCAACCCACTGCCGGAGTCACGAACATTTTTTTAGAAGTTTGAAATTTCTCACACGTAATCTGTGGAACCTTACCTGTAATTCAAGCCTAAAAAGTATGGAAAAACTTCACGGGTTCTTGAGTTACCATGAAAATTGTGCAGACATGCGTGGGCCGCGCGCGGGATTTCGATGGCACGCGTTGACGGTCGCGACTGTTTGTTTTCTTGCGGAGACCATGAGTGCAAGCGCTCGTTGCACTCATGATCCGTTTCGGTTCTGTCTCCGCAAGAAAACAAACAGTCGCGACCGTCAACGCGTGCCATCGAAATCCCGCGCGCGGCCCACGCATGTCTGCACAATTTTCATGGTAACTCAAGAACCCGTGAAGTTTTTCCATACTTTTTAGGCTTGAATTACAGGTAAGGTTCCACAGATTACGTGTGAGAAATTTCAAACTTCTAAAAAAATGTTCGTGACTCCGGCAGTGGGTTGAAATCATGATATAACATTTTCGAAAAATCGAATTTTTTTTCTATCTTTTTTACCACGCTAACTTTGTGCTCAGTAACGGAAATGTTATTAAAAAATGTTAATCAAATCGAATTTTCATACGCTTTCCAATGGTGCTGTGAAAAAAATTCTAGCTTTCTTTGTCGCGAAGTTGTCGACGTTCAAAGACAGAAGTTGTTTTCGCGAGCGCGCTTGGCAAGTGTCCTGATAATATGGAACGGTAGTGTATATACATATATATGTACCCAAAAGCAGCGTAATGGAGCGGCGGATCACCGTCTTCATCAACGGCCCGGAGTGATGCACCTCCGTCCAACAGTAAAACGCACAATTCTCGATGACCCTGATGAGCCGCTACTTGGAGACAAGTTTTTTTCCCTCCGCACAGTCCGCTCGGACGAGCGTCTACGTTGCCGGAATATTTCCGAAGATATTCCCTGAGTGCAGACACCCTGGCTTCGCCTCTCGCCGTGTCTCTCATGAGCTTCTCCATTTCTCTGGCTGCTCGTTCGAACGGAAATGACGATCCGCCTGAGACCAAAAAAATTGTATTCATTTAGCAATCGAAATCTCTCGCGCTTGCGGGGAGTTAACGTTATATTTTAAACTCTAACCGGATGAACTTCCGCGGTTCGATTCCGTGGCCGAAGCGGGCGATGAGTTACCGGCATCGGGACCCGTTGTGATGCGCGTTACGCTCAGGGGATTGAACGTCCATGTGTGGCCGTCGAGTGTCACCCGCAAGTCACCGTCCGGATAAATCTTTATGACTTTTCCCGCTTTTCCCAAAGCCTGCGAAAGTAAATTTAGTCGGTTGATAAGTCAAACGACCTGAAAAAACATCCTTTGATGAGACGATTTATCAACGAGTTGTTTTGCTTCCTCATTGAGGAAGCTTTGTTTTCGTGAAATTTTTTTTTTTTTCGAGATGTTCATGAAAACGTGTTCAGTATGTCTCAAAACATCTAAAAAACACATTTAGGAAATGTCCGGATGTGTGTGTGTGTGTGTGTGTGTGTGTGTGTGTGTGTGTGTGTGTAATATTGGTTGAACGCTCACAACTTGAGAATGGCTCGAGATATCAAGCTGAAATTTGTCACACATGTAAAGGGTTCACGGCGCATAGCACAATTCAATTTTTGGAAAAATCTATCAAGTTTTTTTGTTTTCACAGCATTTTTTAAAAATTCAAAAATTTATTTTCGGTCTCTAGCTCCCACAATTTTGGAGATATCGAGCTCAAATTCAGTATAATGATGTACGAGTACAGGGAGATACTCGATACCGAATTGGGAAAGAAATCCACGCATTGCTTTTGTTTCAAAGCATTTCTAAATGTGGAAAAACCCGTCTTTACACTCTAACTGGCGCAATTTCCGAAATATCGGACTTAAATTTGATACGAAGTTGATCTATTATTCAAAGAGATACTCTATTGAATTTGGGCGAAATCCTTCAAGCCATTCATATTTTATGGCGTTTTGAAAATTTTTCAAAAATGAACGTAAGTGCTCCAGCTTTCATAATTTTTTAGATATCTGGCTGAAATTTAGTACGAAGTTGCACTACCATCGAAAGAGGTTTCGTATTGAATTTGGACAAAATCTGACAAGGAGTTCAGATTTTATACGAATTAAAATTTTTCAAATTTCACATGAATTGCCCCATGTATATTGATTTCGACTTCCATCACACTCACAAGAAGCCTTCAACGTCACAAAAGTCAAGAAGGGTGCAAAGTAGAACGTTGCACATTGCTTCCTCATAGTTTTGTACCGTTTTCCAATTATTGAGATGTAAAGTAGAACCTTGCTCATGACTTCCGTATCATTTTACACATTTGCCAAAGCTTCCTCTATGAGGAAGCCAAAATTGATGGACACATGGTTCCTCATAGAGGAATCTTTGGGAAATGTGTAAAATGATAAGGAAGCCATGAGGAAGCAAGGTTCTACTTTACCTCTCAATAATTGAAAAACGGTACAAAATTATGAGGAAGCAATGTGCAAGGTTCTAGTTTTTTACTTACGCTCTTCATGACGTCCGTCCATTCTCCGTGACCTTGCTGATAACTCTTAACCGCGGCGGCATCGGTTTTCACGCTAACCAAATCGCCAAGAGCAAAAGTTTCCTTGCTCGTTACTTTGGTCAACGCGTGAGGATGAAAAGTCCAACGGTTGTTGCAACCCTCGTACTGTACCCTGATGTCGCCTTTGTCGGTTACCCGATGAACCGTACCGATTTTACCGATGTACTCGATCATTCGCGGATTCCATCCTCCATGGCCCGCTTGCATTTCCTTCAGATTTTCAACGTCTCTGAATACTTTGACCTTGTCACCCACGTTGAAAGTCAAGTGCGAAGGACTGGACGTTGTGCTCGACACGCTGGTGCACGGTACCGCGGAGCCACCGACCGTGTCGGACTCCGCGACCGTCATCACCGCTTGTCCGAGAACTGGTAAATGCTCTTTGTAGTACGTGCCTGCCGTTGCTTCCTCGATGTAGCAAAGATCCACGCAACCCTTGTAGCCCAACCGATAAACGTTTGTGCTACCCGACGACCACGTTACCGTTGCGACAGATCGACTGCTGTCGTTGTCCCATCCTCGAATGTCCATCACTCTGCCTGTTTTCACTACGCGCCGTAAGAATGATTTATTATTTTTCGATCGTCAGGGTTTTTTTTTCATGAAACATTTCTGTATTCAACGATTTTGCGTAAAGGCTAATTTTTCAAATAACAAAACTGTTTTGGACTGACAAATTTTTTTTTCGCGCACTACAAATGATGTTGAGTATTCACGAAGATAAAACAATGCTTTATTAAATTTCGTTCGTTCATTGTTCTATTGAAGTTGAAAGTTTATTTATTATTTCGCTTTGGCATGGAACAGAGGGTTGAAATTTCTCAAGTTATCTTTGTTATCCGTTGTAAACTGTAAATTGTCAATTTATTATTCTTTACCGGGCCCTCCATCCTGATTGCCCCATTCCCAATCCGGGCCTCTCACCACTTTAGCCCCAATGAAAATCCCTTTGAGCGGGATTTTGGTGCATCCTTCCCGAGCTGTCAGTTGAACACTGTACACAAAACAGTCTGTTCACAAGTTTTTTCAAAATAAAAATTTACCTACAATGAGAAGAAAAAAAAACAATAAAAAAAAAAAGAAACTTTGATTCCTCACCCGACTGCATTGGCAGCTTGAAACCTCTGAAAGGTGTGCGTCAAGTCGTGTACGTCGCCCATGTAACATCTGGTGCAAAGATCATAGTCGAAACACTGAGCGCATTTCCATCTTATACCTACAATTCCGTGTCTTTTGCATCCGTCGCAGACAATATTTATGTGCTGTACACCGGCTGTGGCATTGTCAAATACCAATAGGTCGTAGTAACCCTGATAACCTATTCTATAGTTGCTTCTGGAGCCATGATCCCATTGAACTATCACAGTTTTGTCCGGTGTTTTGTCGGCGGGGTTTGGCGCCGCTGCTCCGTTACCAAAAGGCGCGGGAGGCCTGCCTATTTCCACCACGGTACCTGCATAGCCTTCGCCGCCATCCTGATTGCTCCATTTCCAATCGTGGCCGCGCACCACCCTCAATCCAACTTCCAGCATTTCACAAGGGCTCTGACTACTAATTATTTCTGGAATGACGAAAAGATTGTTGTTTTTTTTTTAATTTTTTTTATTCACAAATAAAAGATTTACGATAAAAAGTGGACGAATATCGCCATGTCCAGAGCTACAATTTTCCGAATTATTCGTGTTTCACGTTCGGAGGATAATCATTGTATGACGTTTCGAAGTCTGTGTCTATCTATTATTTCGTCCAATGTTCCGAGTGCAATGAAAACACATAGTAAAATCCGATTCGTCTATGACCGAACAATAAAATACATGTTTCCCTAACGAAGACGCCAATGACCGTTTCGAAGAGAGCAGACGAGATTCATCGAAATTCATCACACCGCACTAGCGACAAACGGGTACATTCAAATACATTATGCATGTTATGAAGATGTAAATTTCGGTGGTGATATTTCTTTGAAATGGAGCAAACGAACCTTGACCTATCGGACAATCACGCACGTTCTAAATCCCGCATCAACATAGTGAAAAAATTACGAATTTTTGTGATATTGTGGGCGGCCGTTATTTCGGAAGTTTGACAGAAGTAGAGATGCACGATTATAGCAACATCGAGAAAGACCTCCGTTCGCCGACATTACCCGGGGACATCGAAACATCACTAGTGATTACTAGTGGCGGTCCATAGCGACAGAGATGAGTTGGGACCGTTGGGACAGAGATGAGTTGGGAGATGTCTGGAGGAGGCCTTTTTAGTGGTTGAGATGAAAGACCGTGCGAACCTGGTGGCGAAATTCGAAACTCCGAGATGCCCGTAGATGCTAATGATGCTCAACCAAGCAATCTCGGGCGCTCGTCGGATTGCGCTCGCGCGCACGCAGTGGGCGTGGATAAACGCCACCGCCGTGGTGCGGCAAAATTCAAAACTCCGAGATGCCTGTAGATGCTAATGATGCTCAACCAAGCAATCTCGGGCGCTCATCGGATTGCGCTCGCGCGCACGCAGTGGGCGTGGATAAACGCCACCGCCGTGGTGCGGCGAAATTCGAAACTCCGAGATGCGGGTAGGGGCTGATGATGCTCAACCAAGCAATCTCGGGCGCTCGTCGGATTACGCTCGCGCGCACACAGTCAGCGTGAATAATCCAACCGGCAAATTACCGACGGAGTCGATCGATATTTGATTTACTCGAGCGCACGTAAATGCTTGTGGATGACGACTTTGGTTAGGAGAATTCCGCCGTTTGCGTCTCGTTCGCGACAATCTAGTCGCGCTTTTCGCTTACATTGTAGCTATGTTTACCAGGCTCTCTCGCACCACCTCTATCTTCAATTAGCACCTGCTCACTTGCATTCCGTCTTTCTCATTGCATGAAGCCTACTGCATATATATATATATATATATATATACATATATATATATATATATATATATATATATATATATATATATATATATATATATATTATCTCTGAGGCATAAACCGTTATATCATCGCGGAGATTTGGCAACGATGTGATCTCATAGTTGCCAAATCTCCGCACCATCCGCACAGCTGCCGGCGAAAATCCGAAAAATATTAAATTCAAAATTTAAAAAAACTCCCGATTGCTAAAAAAACCTTGGACGCAAAAAATAATAAAAAATTTAATTAGAAAATTTAAAAAACTCCCGACTAAAAAAAACCTGGGACATATAAATAAAAAGGATGAAATAATCCAAGCTATCATCTTAGTTTATTCATCGTTTGAATTATGATCGGTGCAGTCAATATTTCGAATCATAGTAATCTTGTTACGCCCCTCTATGCAGTCGGGAGACGTCATTAATTGTTCGAGGATGCGGAAAAGGACGTCTCCCGACTGCATAGAGGGGAGTAACAAGATTACTATAATTCGATATATTTTTTGCGTCCAAGGTTTTTTTAGCAATCGGGAGTTTTTTTAAATTTTGAATTTAATATTTATTTCATTCTTTTTAAATCTTCTGATTGTATCTAACTGCCGCGGCCGAGTGCTTTTGGAATTCTTGAATTCATATATTCTCCACTCGAGAATTTTTAAATTCATATATTGTCCACACGAGAAAAATAAATCTGTTTATAATCGTGATTTTTATTTCAATATTAATTTGTTTATAATCGTGGATTTTATTTCAATATTAATTTTTTGATAAATTTGATTATAATCGTGATTTTTATTCCAATATCAATTTGAATTAACCCTCGGGTCAACCCCTGGGTCACCAGTGACTCATAGCCCCGTACAATTTAGCTGGGTGCCGAAGAATGGTCGTGATCGGAGGGTTAATCAAGATTGATGTTGTTGAAAATTGATAAATTCATTTTTATACGTTTTTTTTTTGATTAAAGAATTATTGAAGAATTAATTCATGAAATTGATTTATAATAGTTACTCTAATGCTGGAAATCGATGTATGAGATTTATCTCTGAACAATTTTTGATAAATTTGTTTATACTCGTGACTTTCATTTTAATATTAATTTTTTGATGAATTTTTTTATAAACGTGATTTTCATTTGAATATTAATTTGAATTGAACCCTCGGGTCAACCCCTGGGTCACCAGTGACTCATAGCCCCGTACAATTTAGCTGGGTGCCGAAGAATGGTCGTGACCGGAGGGTTAATCAAGTTTGATATTGGTGAAAATTGATAAATTCATTTTTATACGTTTTTTTGATTGATTAAAGAATTATTGAAGAATTAATTCATGAAATTGATTTATAATAGTTACTCTAATGCTGGAAATCGACGTATGAGATTTATCTCTGAACAATTTTTGATAAATTTATTTATAATCAAGATTTTCATTTTAATATTAATTTTTTGATAAATTTGTTTATAATCATGATTCTTATTTCAATATTAATTTGTTGATAAATTTGTTTATAACCGTGATTTTCATTTCAATATTAATTTGTTCATAAATTTGTTTATAATCGTGATTTTTATTTCAATATCAATTTGTCGATGAATTTGTTTATAATCGTAATTTTTATTTCAATATTAATTTTTTTGATAAATATGTTTATAATCGTGATTTTCATTTCAATATTCATTTTGTCGATAAATTTGTTTATAATCGTGATTTTTCTTATTTTTCAATATCACAATACAATTAATATTTCAATATTAATTTGTTCATAAATTTGTTTATAATCGTGATTTTTATTTCAATATTCATTTGTTGATAAATTTGTTTATAATCGTGATTTTTATTCCAATATCAATTTGAATTAACCCTCGGTCCAACCCCTGGGTCACCAGTGACTCATAGCCCCGTACAATTTAGCTGGGTGCCGAAGAATGGTCGTGACCGGAGGGTTAATCAAGTTTGATATTGTTGAAAATTGATAAATTCATTTTTATACGTTTTTTTGATTGATTAAAGAATTATTGAAGAATTAATTCATGAAATTGATTTATAATAGTTACTCTAATGCTGGAAATCGACGTATGAGATTTATCTCTGAACAAATTTTGATAAATTTGTTTATAATCAAGATTTTCATTTTAATATTAATTTTTTGATAAATTTGTTTATAATCATGATTCTTATTTCAATATTAATTTGTTGATAAATTTGTTTATAACCGTGATTTTCATTTCAATATTAATTTGTTCATAAATTTGTTTATAATCGTGATTTTTATTTCAATATCAATTTGTCGATGAATTTGTTTATAATCATAATTTTTATTTCAATATTAATTTTTTTGATAAATATGTTTATAATCGTGATTTTCATTTCAATATTCATTTTGTCGATAAATTTGTTTATAATCGTGATTTTTCTTATTTTTCAATATCACAATACAATTAATATTTCAATATTAATTTGTTCATAAATTTGTTTATAATCGTGATTTTTATTTCAATATTAATTTTTTGATAAATTTGTTTATAATCGTGATTTTTATTCCAATATCAATTTGGATTAACCCTCGGGTCAACCCCTGGGTCACCAGTGACTCATAGCCCCGTACAATTTAGCTGGGTGCCGAAGAATGGTCGTGACCGGAAGGTTAATCAAGTTTGATATTGTTGAAAATTGATAAATTTATTTTTATACTTTTTTTTGTTTTGATTAAAGAATTATTGAAGAATTAATTCATGAAATTGATTTATAATAGTTACTCTAATGTTGGAAATCGATGTATGAGATTTATCTCTGAACAATTTTTGATAAATTTGTTTATAATCGTGATTTTCATTTCAATATTATTTTGAATTGAACCCTCGGGTCAACCCCTGGGTCACCAGTGACTCATAGCCCCGTACAATTTAGCTGGGTGCCGAAGAATGGTCGTGACCGGAGGGTTAATCAAGTTTGATATTGTTGAAAATTGATAAATTCATTTTGATACGTTTTTTTGTTTTGATTAAAAAATTATTGAAGAATTAATTCATTAAATTGATTTATAATAGTTACTCTAATGCTGGAAATCGATGTATGAGATTTATCTCTGAACAATTTTTGATAAATTTGTTTATAATCGTGATTTTCATTTTAATGTTAATTTTTTGATAAATTTGTTTATAATCGTCATTTTTATTTCAATATTAATTTTTTTGATAAATATGTTTATAATCGTGATTTTCATTTCAATATTCATTTTTTCGATAAATTTGTTTATAATCGTGATTTTTCTTATTCAATATCACAATACAATTAATATTTCAATATTAATTTGTTCATAAATTTCTTCATAATCGTGATTTTTATTTCAATATTAATTTTTTGATAAATTTGTTTATAAACGTGATTTTTATTTCAATATTAATTTGAATTGAACCCTCGGGTCAACCCCTGGGTCTCCAGTGACTCATAGCCCCTAGTCCAGGCGAAAAGTCCAAAGTTCACGTTTTTTTGTCGAGGCGATGAGAGGGGTCCTATCCCATAGATTTCGACCTTGCGAACACGAATATCGAGGTTTTAAAGTTTTTTTCCTATGGGGTTTTCGAGCATCCCCTTTTTAAGGGTTGAAATCGCGATTACTCGAGAACGGTTGCATGTATGAAAAAAATGTTCAAACAAAAGTTGTAGAGAAAAAAAAATCATGACATTTTCATTTGAACTTTTTTTTCGTAAAATCATTAGGTGAGTCAGGAGACGCGATTGAAATTAAAAACCCCACGTGCAGATGGCCGTGGTGGAGGGGATACTGTCTAAACGAATGAGAGGAGAAAAAGTTACGCGAAATAATCGATAAAAATGTATATGTATATTGCGTACAAGCGCGCCGGAAAGATGGGAGAGTGGGGAGAGGACGAACGAGTCGTCTCAGTCTTGCTTTGGCAACAGCTATGAGCACACATCTTTTCCGCATAGGAAAAAACAAAGAACGAAAGTTTTGTACTTGTGTCTCAATAAAGAAAGCAATAGCGAAAGTACCATGTACTTTGTACGTAATTCAATACCCTTTCAATAATCGGTATTAACAGATACCCCTGACGCGCTCACGGTATAGCTCGAAGTGGTGTGCGTACGCTCACGTACACGGAAGGTTGGGTTCATACGCATGTAGTAGTAAGAGACTCGCTCGAGCGTGACGGATAGCTCGAGTCGGTGTGCGTACGTTCACGTACACGGAAAGGCCGGCGGGATACGATGTGGTAGTAAGTAAACATCTTGACGTCGAAGAGAAACGAAATTCGTTCCGTCCGAGTTTTTCGCTTTCTGCCCATCATGAGCGAACGGCGCGATTATTTGAATATAGCTTACGAAAATTTAAATGTTATAGACATTTATTAATTAATTACATCGGATGCTTTTTTGTATTATCTTCTTACATTAACCTTTTTATATTATTTTTTTAAACGTTTTAAATTTTTTGCATAATTTTTTAATCGAACTTTTTACTCAGTACAAATTCACATAAAATGTTTATTTATAAGTCATAATAGTTGTAGTATAAATGTAGTAGTATAAATGTGAATAGTAATAGTGTAAATAGTGTAGTATAGTATAGTAATAGTAGTAAATAGTGTAGTATAAATGTGCGTTATTTTGTATTTAATTTTTAAAAAGTTCAATTTTATATACAATCAAAGCCATTTTTTTTTTCAAAGTCAGCGACTGTCATACGCAATCTGCCTTGTCGGTGCGGCAAAATATAGATCGTTACTTCGATGAATTTTGTATGTCTTATTATTAGCTTGGAGAACACTAGTATAAGCTCTTCAGTATACTATGGCGATTGATTGGACCAAGTACAGTGTTGCCAGATTGATGATGGAATGTTGGAGCCGGCTTCTACCGCTACGCGTGTGCGGAGTTAAGCCGCGAAATTTGAATTGAATATTTAGCTTACGAGATCCGTCAATCCCACGAGTCGCAGATTTCATGAGAAAAATTCCGAAAGCCGTGACTATTACTTCCGACCAATCTGGTTGACTTATGATCGACATAAGACTTGTCAAAATATCCGTGTTTAGGGAATCTAGTATTAACAATTGGATACTGAGATATAAAAATATATTTATGGATGAAGAATGGAACCAGTGAGTATTTACACATTTGACGTGAGACCCGGCACTTGCAACTATTTTTCAATATTTCTCTATGACATTCTATGTTCGCAAATTTTTTCCGATCAATCGCCATAGTATACTGAAGAGCTTATACTAGTGTTCTCCAAGCTAATAATAAGACATACAAAATTCATCGAAGTAACGATCTATATTTTGCCGCACCGACAAGGCAGATTGCGTATGACAGTCGCTGACTTTGAAAAAAAAAATGGCTTTGATTGTATATAAAATTGAACTTTTTAAAAATTAAATACAAAATAACGCACATTTATACTACACTATTTACTACTATTACTATACTATACTACACTATTTACACTATTACTATTCACATTTATACTACTACATTTATACTACAACTATTATGACTTATAAATAAACATTTTATGTGAATTTGTACTGAGTAAAAAGTTCGATTAAAAAATTATGCAAAAAATTTAAAACGTTTAAAAAAATAATATAAAAAGGTTAATGTAAGAAGATAATACAAAAAAGCATCCGATGTAATTAATTAATAAATGTCTATAACATTTAAATTTTCGTAAGCTATATTCAAATAATCGCGCCGTTCGCTCATGATGGGCAGAAAGCGAAAAACTCGGACGGAACGAATTTCGTTTCTCTTCGACGTCAAGATGTTTACTTACTACCACATCGTATCCCGCCGGCCTTTCCGTGTACGTGAACGTACGCACACCGACTCGAGCTATCCGTCACGCTCGAGCGAGTCTCTTACTACTACATGCGTATGAACCCAACCTTCCGTGTACGTGAGCGTACGCACACCACTTCGAGCTATACCGTGAGCGCGTCAGGGGTATCTGTTAATACCGATTATTGAAAGGGTATTGAATTACGTACAAAGTACATGGTACTTTCGCTATTGCTTTCTTTATTGAGACACAAGTACAAAACTTTCGTTCTTTGTTTTTTCCTATGCGGAAAAGATGTGTGCTCATAGCTGTTGCCAAAGCAAGACTGAGACGACTCGTTCGTCCTCTCCCCACTCTCCCATCTTTCCGGCGCGCTTGTACGCAATATACATATACATTTTTATCGATTATTTCGCGTAACTTTTTCTCCTCTCATTCGTTTAGACAGTATCCCCTCCACCACGGCCATCTGCACGTGGGGTTTTTAATTTCAATCGCGTCTCCTGACTCACCTAATGATTTTACGAAAAAAAAGTTCAAATGAAAATGTCATGATTTTTTTTTCTCTACAACTTTTGTTTGAACATTTTTTTCATACATGCAACCGTTCTCGAGTAATCGCGATTTCAACCCTTAAAAAGGGGATGCTCGAAAACCCCATAGGAAAAAAACTTTAAAACCTCGATATTCGTGTTCGCAAGGTCGAAATCTATGGGATAGGACCCCTCTCATTGCCTCGACAAAAAAACGTGAACTTTGGACTTTTCGCCTGGACTACCCGTACAATTTAGCTGTGTGCTGAGGAATGGTCGTGACCGGAGGGTTAATCAAGTTTGATATTGTTGAAAATTGATAAATTTATTTGTATACGTTTTTTTGTTTTGATTAAAGAATTATTGAAGAATTAATTCATGAAATTGATTTATAATAGTTACTCTAATGTTGGAAATCGATGTATGAGATTTATCTCTGAAAAATTTTTGATAAATTTGTTTATAATCGTGATTTTCATTTTAATATTAATTTTTTGATAAATTTGTATATAATCATGATTCTTATTTGAATATTAATTTGTTGATAAATTTGTTTATAAACGTGATTTTTATTTCAATATTAATTTGAATTGAACCCTCGGGTCAACCCCTGGGTCTCCAGTGACTCATAGCCCCGTACAATTTAGCTGTGTGCTGAGGAATGGTCGTGACCGGAGGGTTAATCAAGTTTGATATTGTTGAAAATTGATAAATTTATTTTTATACGTTTTTTTGTTTTGATTAAAGAATTATTGAACAATTAATTCATGAAATTGATTTATAATAGTTACTTTAATGTTGGAAATCGATGTATGAGATTTATCTCTGAACAATTTTTGATAAATTCGTTTATAATCGTTATTTTCATTTCAATATTAATTTTTCGATAAATTTGTTTATAATCGTGATTTCCATTTCAATATCAATTTGTTCATGCAATTGTTTATAATCGTGATTTTTATTTCAATATCAATTTGTCGATGAATTTGTTTATAATCGTAATTTTCATTTCAATTGTAACGGCCCATATATTTCATCTTTCCCACACAAAACACTTACACCATCATTCTCACGGCAAGAGCGAGCCATTGGAACTTTTCCCAACGGCCGCCCTTATCACACATTCCACACATACACACACACATACATTCGGGCCAGCATCCATTGTCTTGGGAACGCTGACGCTAGCAGTCCCACGACAGAGAGACTGCGTCGCGCTGGACCAAGGGTCCGAAGTGGGGGCGTTATCACCCCCTGGCGAACGAAGACGCTCGGGGCCCAGGAGCGTCTTGCAGCCACTTCAACTTCAGTCTTCAAGCAGTCTTCCTTCTAGATTCAACCTAGCTACATCTCGCAAACACTACCCCTTTCACTCTTCAAGTCTTTACTCCAACTTCAACCGATTCACATCTCAACACTCTACTTCTTTACACTCACAACGATAGACACTCTCGCGGCACGCATTCACCTCAAACACGCTAATAAACTCAACTCAGTACAAAACTATCCAAACCGCGAGTTATCATTTATTCAACCGTACAAACCTTGCAACCCAAGAACACGCGTTAAATCGCAGCGTTACATTTGGTGTCAGAAGTGGCGAACCATAGAACACGCGTTAAATCGCAGCGTTACATTTGGTGTCAGAAGTGGGGAACCATAGAACACGCGCCGACCCCTCGTGCTGTTTTTTCACGTTCGAAAAAAAAAGCAAAGTGAAAAGTGAAATATATATATATATATATATATATATATATATACAACAATAAACAAGTAATAATTAAAATTAAAAAAAAAAAAAAAAAAAAACGAATACGAAAAAAAAATACGTGAGAAATAAAAATACGTGAACAAAAAAGTGAAAAAAAAAAAAACAAAATCGAAAAACGAAAAAAAAAGAAGAGGACCATCCGAGAAAAACCAAAAAGCCGCAAGGTTTTTGTACGAATATCGAAGGAAGGAACGAACGAAGCAAAAAAAAAAATTAAAGGAAAAAACTCAACGAATAAAATCATCACCGCTCGCCCCATCAATGAAAAAAAAGGACCTTCCGAGGTAAACCCAAGCTGCAAGGACTCTCACTAAATGTTGAAGGAAGGAAGGAAGGAAGGAAGAAGAACTAAATCAAAGGTAAAAACTCAAGGAATAAAATCAACACTGCTCGCCACAGCAATGTAAGTACCAGTTTTCAAAAAACTTAATTATGCGTGAATATTAAGCCATTGCCACCACTTCTTACACGTAACCAAGAACATAAATCAAACCTTTCCCCAAACACCCTTTTTTCCTGTTTGATCAAATTGATGACCTTTTTCAAGTTTTCTTTTTAAAAAAGGCTTTTTAATATAAATGAAACAAATGAAATAGATAGATAAGGCCAACCTTTTTCAAACAAATATGCCGGATCAATGAATAAACTTTTTAAGTATCTTCTTATGCAAACCAACACACACAAACAAAATCTTTTTTTTCTTCCTCGAAAATGTATCTCGTTAAAACGAAAAAAAGAGAACAAGACAAAAACCATTCCAACAAAAAATATGAATTAATCAAATACAAACTGTCCCAATCATTTTTACTTTTTTAATTTAACAAATTAACACCTAAAAATTGAACGATAAAAAAGAGAGAAAAATTAAAAAATAAAATAAATAAAAACTTTTCCTAAAAAAAAAATAAAGAAAAACGAATCGTAACAAACGAACGGTATCACTTTCTAAAAAAAAAAATTTATTTTTTCACAAACAAATTAGTTTTTTCTCTTTCGTCCTCTCTGATAAATCAATACCTTTTCCGATACCCATCTTGAAGGATCTTCCCCTTTTTAAAAACTAAATTCAACAAAGAAACTAATAAAACCAAACATTACGTTTTTTTTAAAATCTAACCAACAAAAAATCATGTCTTGTCCCCACGAAAAACCTTTCTATCGAAACTACCCTTCTACACAAACTCGTCGAAACACACACACAGTCAAAAGAAATAATATAATAATAAGTTACGAAAACCGTTTAAATTCCTTTTTGCGCACCGCCTGATCGTATAAACAAACTATTTAACAAAGCTCTCCCTAAAATAATTGAGAAAAAAACAGATATAAATGAAAAAAAAAATAAAAAAAAAAAAAAAACTTCCTAAATCATCAAAAAAATTAAGAAAAAATAAAAAATTAAAAAAATCAATTTTTCCCCCTCTTTTCCCATCAAGCAAGTCAACATATCTTAATACGCATTTATATGTTGTAAAGCTTACACGAACACACCACTATTGTTTCTTTTTCTCTAGTAAAACGACAGCAAAATCCGAATACCGATATTCGGTCTTTTCTCACATAAAACAAAAGAACAACAAATATTCAATCTTTCTATATAGGTCTATAAAAAAAACAACATATATAAATAATTTTTTTTTTCTAAAGCCCACTCTACAAAAAAAACTAAAACTAACACAAAAAAAAAACGCTTTTCCTGAGTCTTCCGCTCTCTGAGGGAAACCTTTTTATGCCATCGACCCAAAGCAGTTACATTCGTTTCGAACCATGATAGTTCTACCGCATATAGTTTTCCGTTCCACCCTTTTAGAGGGGAGAACATATTTTTCTTTCCGTCCTATTAAGGAGGAAAATACAACTTTTTTCACTCCATTAAGGTGGAAAACAAATTCTTTTTCATTGCCCCAATACCGGCAAGAAACCAGAGACGAAATCTGGAGCCACCACTAATTGAAAAAAAAAAAAATTAAACAACCCAAAATACAAATTTACGCCTTAAAAAAAAAAAAAAAAAAACCACAATGCCAGGAAACAAAAATGACGGAGGGTCGGAGGACCTCAGTTTCGTTTATGACGTTTTACGAGATTTTGATGGCTCTAGAGACTCGTTTAGAGCCTTTGAGAACCAGTGCAGGACTTTAGCGGGAATAACGCACAATAGTAGTATCGTGGCCAAAGCCGCAAAAATGAGGCTCACAGGCGACGCCTACGATCTGGTACGGGAAAAAGCATACAACACTGTAGAAGCACTTTTGGACGATCTAAAGAAAACCTTCGGAAAACCATTAGAATTAGCAGACCTCGCTCTCAAACTCAGGACGATGTGCCAAAATTACAATGAGTCTGTTTTACGCTATTCAATAAGAATCAGGGTCATACGAAGAGAGATAATCGATAGCTTAAACGCAGTTCACGGCGCCGAGGAAGACCGAGCTTATTTAACAAGAAGACAAAACGAGGAAGAACAACGTATTATAAAAGCATTTGTCCGCGGCCTTTTCGAACCAATACAGTTACGCTTAGCACATTTTAAGGCGGAAACACTTGACGAGGTAATCGACGAGGCTACGTCAATCGAAAACGAGTTAGAGATAAGACGGAAACTGCATCAAAATAGGAAAACATCCACAGCAAATACACTAGATACAGCTGTACCAATTGTAGCCAAAGTGCAATATGCTGGAACCAGATCACTCGCGTCGAAATATTGCGAATTACACCAAAATGACACACATGACACCTCGGAATGTTTTACGGTGCAACAATTGCGTGCAAACAAATTTAATCGTCTCCAACAAAATAAGTTCCGCCAAAATCACACGAATAAACCCCGAAATTTCGAACAAAACCGACTAAACTTCCGCGACGACAGACGAAACTTCCAAAATCTGCCAAACCGGTACAACAATTGTGGAAATTTCAGGCGAAATGCACAGGATTATTCAGACTCGCTAAATTACAATCAAAAATGGCAAGGTCAAAATCCACAATACTCCACAAACATACAGAGCCCATCAAACTGGGGTGGAAATCGAAATAATTCGTGCGGAAATAGCCACGACAACTTCCGGGACAGGAACTTGTCAGAAAACAATCAACCACAGAAGCCGTCGAACGCATGGCAAAATAAAAGCGTAGGTACCAGCCTCGACGAAAGCGCGGTCATAAAGCTTCTCGAGAAAATTATCAAAGAAAAATCAAGCCGCTGCTTCCCGGAACAACGCGTCGTGGAACACGCCACAACAGCGTACCAGTCTCCCACAAACACGAATGGCCACCGACCGACCGGTGACACATCCGGAAACTCGGCACCAGAGGAAAAACTCCGACTACTCGAATCACCACCAAGTGAACAGAAAGATAGCACAGAAGAAAGATCGTCAAGAAGCAAAGAATATGAAGAGTCGCACGTCGACGTAACCATCGACGACGAGGCCCCAGAAACGGAATCGGCAGACGAAGGAACTAAATGCAGTGAGTCACTATTGAAAAATAAAAGAAAGAAAAAAAGAAGCCAACGGCAACGAAAAGAAAGAAAAATAAGCCCATCGCGGCAAGAAAAAATAAGCCCATCGCGGCAACAAGAAATAAGCCCATCGCGGCAAGAGAAAATAAGCCCATCGCGGCAAGAAGAAATAAGCCCATCGCGGCAATTAAAAGAAGAAGAAATAAGCCCATCGCGGCAAGGAAAAGAAAATCGTTTAGCAATGGAAGACTCAGCACCACTGCAAGAACCCAAAAATACGTCGCAATCAGCCGATATACTAGAAGTCACCGGTACGGAAAAAGACAGCCAAAGCTTAACAGAATCCACACCACAACCAGGGAAAACCATAAACGAACCCGGTTATCTATCACCCGAAATGACTTCGAATCACTGGGAACCTCAACCCTCGCCAAATATAGTTGGAGAATTCGCCCAAATCGACAAACCTACGGGCAGCAACACTCTGCCACCTCCGGTCGTGCACCCAGCTCGCAGACCTCCTCCGAAACCAAACGAGACGAGAAAAATAAAGAAAAGGAAAGAAGCGAGAAACCGATGGACAGAAACTCGCACAAATCCAGCAAAACTCGACAACATCGGCAGCAAGATGCTGCCATCTCCGGTTGCGCACCCAGCTCGCAGACCTCCCCCGAAACCGAACGAGGCGAGGAAAATAAAGAAAAGGAAAGAAGCGAGAAACCAAGGGACACAAAGACGCACAAATCCATTAAAACATGACAACATCGCACACTTCCTAGCATCCGATTGCGAAATGAACACTACAATCGTAAAGTCAGTCGTCGAAAAACGTAAAACCAACATCGAACAATTTCTTAAACAAAGCCCAAAATCAGGGGGCGTACTCACCGTGCGAAACCAAGACGAATGCTACATGACAATGATCTGTAAGCAGAAGTCATCGGACACGACCACCGTCCACATGGTGAAAAAGTTTACAGACACGCTCGTGAAATTTTGTAAAAAAGAAAAATTCGAATCATGCACGCTGTCTAAAGACCCAGAAATCATCGACACATTGCTATGGATGAACATTAGGATATACATGCGATTAATTACACTAACATCTTGCCAGGGACCCGTCATGGTCCCACAACCAACAAAAAGAATGGATATGGAAGAACTCTACTCTCCAGCAGCCGGAGGACAAAAAGGCGTTATAAAAACTTATTTAAATACGGCGGAATCAGCCTAGGATCTAGCAGAAAACTCGCAACAATCGCGTGGAAATTCCCGACGATAGGTCAAATATAATAAAACAAAAAAAAAACAAAAAAACTAGATAATCATATATATATAACCCTTATTGTAATAAGCATTTAATTAAATACGGATACTAACACGACAACCACAGACATACGTAACTATCACCACTTCTTTACGCATATAATTTACTAATTAAAATACACAATCTTCAGAATAATAATAATAATAATAAATAAATTAACGAATAAATTAATAAAGGTTCTTGTTTACAAAAAGGGGAAAGAACCCCGCCTCCCAACCCATTCATGGACTCCCTGTTTTCCTTTTTAATCACACTTAAGCCCAACTAGGAGAACTACAAATATTCATATTCTAATACATAAACCCTACTATTATTATCTCATTACTATAATCACTTAATTATTCATACATATATATTCATACATACATTCATACAACCTAAATATAAAGACCTTATTAGCACGACAAATTAGGAACTCACTTACACACGGACATTCTCTATATTTATTTATGAACGATTAAATAGATACTATACCTTTTTTTTAAATAAAACTTGAAAAAAAAATCCTTAACGAAATTATGAACTACTACTTCCTTCCGAAAAAAAACCTACCCCTTCACCAAGAAAACCAACCGTACCCCATCCACCGTAACCTACCCATCACTACCCCCCCCCCGTATTTAATCAAGTTTAGAATGCTTTCAGTTAGTCAAAGAACAAACGGATGAGTACAGAATAATGCCTCCTCTTTGGAGCTTACCTTATAATGATTACGGAACCAAACAATAAAGGATTGAGGATAATAACACCATCCCGGGAGCACCAAAAAATAAGAAATCTACTCCTTCACAACGAGGAAGAACCAGGAACAAGGACCAGGGAGAAACTTTTCTTTTAAGCTAATTTAGCTAATAAGGCCCAACACCTCCCCCTGTACCCAGTAACACCCCCCCCCCTCTAACACGAACAACTAACCTTTCTTTTTCAGGCTATGTTTCAGATTCTTTTCTTTATAGTGAAACAGGTTATACCCAACTCCAAAAAGGGGTAAAACCAAAAACCTCATCAGAAGGAAGATCCAACCAAACATACCCAGGAAACAATCGAGAAAGAGCCAACCGACTACAACCATCCAGGAAAAAATATATTAAGCAAAACACAAACACTAACACGAAACCCGGAGCATGGGCACTCCGTTATTATTATATATAGATACACACACACAAATACCAATTGTAAGAAAACGAGAACACAAACACCAAAAATTGGGAGCATAGGCACTCCACTTTTCAATGTATAGAATCGCACACAAAACGCTTAAATTGTATTCATTTCCAATGCAGGAGCATTGTTTTTTCCCCAACCGTGGGAGTGTAACGGCCCATATATTTCATCTTTCCCACACAAAACACTTACACCATCATTCTCACGGCAAGAGCGAGCCATTGGAACTTTTCCCAACGGTCGCCCTTATCACACATTCCACACATACACACACACATACATTCGGGCCAGCATCCATTGTCTTGGGAACGCTGACGCTAGCAGTCCCACGACAGAGAGACTGCGTCGCGCTGGACCAAGGGTCCGAAGTGGGGGCGTTATCACCCCCTGGCGAACGAAGACGCTCGGGGCCCAGGAGCGTCTTGCAGCCACTTCAACTTCAGTCTTCAAGCAGTCTTCCTTCTAGATTCAACCTAGCTACATCTCGCAAACACTACCCCTTTCACTCTTCAAGTCTTTACTCCAACTTCAACCGATTCACATCTCAACACTCTACTTCTTTACACTCACAACGATAGACACTCTCGCGGCACGCATTCACCTCAAACACGCTAATAAACTCAACTCAGTACAAAACTATCCAAACCGCGAGTTATCATTTATTCAACCGTACAAACCTTGCAACCCAAGAACACGCGTTAAATCGCAGCGTTACATTTGGTGTCAGAAGTGGCGAACCATAGAACACGCGTTAAATCGCAGCGTTACACAATATTAATTTTTTTGATAAATATGTTTATAATCATGATTTTCATTTCAATATTCATTTTTTCGATAAATTTGTTTATAATCGTGATTTTCCTTATTTTTCAATATCACAATACAATTAACATTTAAATATTAATTTGTTCATAAATTTCTTTATAATCGTGATTTTTATTTCAATATTAATTTTTTGATAAATTTGTTTATAATCGTGATTTTTATTCCAATATCAATTTGAATTAACCCTCGGGTCAACCCCTGGGTCACCAGTGACTCATAGCCCCGTACAATTTAGCTGGGTGCCGAAGAATGGTCGTGACCGGAAGGATAATCAAGTTTGATATTGTTGAAAATTGATAAATTTATTTTTATACTTTTTTTTGTTTTGATTAAAGAATTATTGAAGAATTAATTCATGAAATTGATTTATAATAGTTACTCTAATGTTGGAAATCGATGTATGAGATTTATCTCTGAACAACTTTTGATAAATTTGTTTATAATCGTGATTTTCATTTCAATATTAATTTGAATTGAACCCTCGGGTCAACCCCTGGGTCACCAGAGACTCATAGCCCCGTACAATTTAGCTGGGTGCCGAAGAATGGTCGTGGCCGGAGGGTTAATCAAGTTTGATATTGTTGAAAATTGATAAATTCATTTTTATACGTTTTTTTGTTTTGATTAAAAAATTATTGAAGAATTAATTTATGAAATTGATTTATAATAGTTACTCTAATGCTGGAAATCGATGTATGAGATTTATCTCTGGACAATTTTTGATAAATTTGTTTATAATCGTGATTTTCATTTTAATGTTAATTTTTTGATAAATTCGTTTATAATCATGATTTTTATTTTAATATTAATTTGTTGATAAATTTCTTTATAATCATGATTCTTATTTCAATATTAATTTGTTGATAAATTTGTTTATAACCGTGATTTTCATTTCAATATTAATTCGTTCATAAATTTGTTTATAACCGTGATTTTTATTTCAATATTAATTTGTTCATAAATTTGTTTATAATCGTGATTTTTATTTCAATATTAATTTGTTCATAAATTTGTTTACAATCGTGATTTTCATTTCAATATTAATTTTTTGATGAATTTGTTTATAAACGTCATTTTCATTCGAATATTAATTTGAATTGAACCCTCGGGTCAACCCCTGGGTCACCAGTGACTCATAGCCCCGTACAATTTAGCTGGGTGCCGAAGAATGGTCGTGACCAGAGCGTTGATCAAATTTCATATTGTTGAAAATTGATAAATTTATTTTGAAGTGAATACTTCTTAAATGACACAGGATCGGCTCGCCAGCCAGCGCGTTGTAGGACGGGACAAGAGAATGAAGGAATGAAAGAAGAGAGAGAGGGGAAGAGAATGATGCGTGGGCCGTGTGTGTGCGAGTGAGAGCGAGCGAGTCAATGCAGAGAGGAGGCAGGATCGCGTGCCTCGTCATCGGCAGTATACCCGGAGTATACGTGTGTTAGCACCAGGGATGGGCGCATTTGAGTGGAAAAAGTATTTAAATACAGGTTTAAATACAAAATTCTTTTTCACTCAGTATTTATTTTCGATTTAAATAACGAATGAATTTTCACTCATTATTTTGTCGAGTCTAAATACTGAGTGAAAAACCACTCGTTATTTAAATCGAAAATAAATACTGAGTGAAAAAAAATTTTGTATTTATTTCGAAATTAAATACTGAGTGAAAAAGAATTTTGTATTTATTCTGGAAATAAATACTGAATGAAAAAAAATTTTGTATTTATTTCGGAAATAAATACAGAGTGAAAAAGAATTTTGTATTTATTCTGGAAATAAATACTGAATGAAAAAAAATTTTGTATTTATTTCGGAAATAAATACAGAGTGAAAAAGAATTTTGTATTTAAAACGGAAATAAATACAGAGTGAAAAAGAATTTTGTATTTAAATCGGAAATAAATACAAGATACATAACCACTCGGCCGGTGCTTTGTTTACAAATGGTTCGCCACTCGAACCTGTCCGGCAAACGAGTGGAAAACCACTCGGATGTGAGTATTTAAGATACTTTTCCATTTTAAATTCTTTCGAAAATGAATTGATGCCCACTCGAAGTGGGAATCCCGTCGATTATTGCAACAAAAATTTATTTATAAAAATATATATATATATTTTTTTTTTTTTTTTTTTTTTCATGGACACATGGAAATTATTATTTATACTTTATAAATATAAAATATAAATACAGGAATAGAATATAAATAATAATTTCCATGTGTCCATGAAAAAAAAAAAAAAAAAAAAAAAAAAATATATATATTTTTATAAATAAATTTTTGTTGCAATAATCGACGGGATTCCCACTTCGAGTGGGCATTAATTCATTTTCGAAAGAATTTAAAATGGAAAAGTATCTTAAATACTCACATCCGAGTGGTTTTCCACTCGTTTGCCGGACAGGTTCGAGTGGCGAACCATTTGTAAACAAAGCACCGGCCGAGTGGTTATGTATCTTGTATTTATTTCCGATTTAAATACAAAATTCTTTTTCACTCTGTATTTATTTCCGTTTTAAATACAAAATTCTTTTTCACTCTGTATTTATTTCCGAAATAAATACAAAATTTTTTTTCATTCAGTATTTATTTCCAGAATAAATACAAAATTATTTTTCACTCTGTATTTATTTCCGAAATAAATACAAAATTTTTTTTCATTCAGTATTTATTTCCAGAATAAATACAAAATTCTTTTTCACTCAGTATTTAATTTCGAAATAAATACAAAATTTTTTTTCACTCAGTATTTATTTTCGATTTAAATAACGAGTGGTTTTTCACTCAGTATTTAGACTCGACAAAATAATGAGTGAAAATTCATTCGTTATTTAAATCGAAAATAAATACTGAGTGAAAAAGAATTTTGTATTTAATTTTTTTTTAAATACATTATGCCCATCCCTGGTTAGCACGGAGAGACCTCGTGCGAGAGAGATAGCGCCATGGGCGCTCGCGGCGGAGCGAGAGAGAACTCGGCCCAAACGTTCGGGATCTGAAGGGGCGGGTAAGGGCTGGAGCGTAAAAAAACACTTCTGCGATTTTTTTCATAATTAAATAAATAGAAATAATTCATTCAAACCTTTTACCCATCATTACGTATCATTTCGATAACATTCTGTGATTGTTTTATGCGAAAATATCGAAGAACAAGCCGGTGACAAAGCTTTTCCAACAATGTCTTTGGAAAAAAACTATTTGCGGTGTTAATCTCAGCTGAAAATTATCTCAAATCAACGATCATCTAAATTTAGTCGAAGTATCATCAAATCCTCCCCTTTACGGTCTCTGATTTTTTTTTCATTCTTAAATTTTCGGTGGTCATTTGAAGTGAAAATTTCATGGTCATTTTTCATGAAAAATAGCAGTTTTCACTTTCAATGACCACCAAAACTTTAAAAATGAAAGAATAATAATCAGAGAACGTAGGGGGGAGGATTTCATGATATTTTGGCTACATTTGAATGGTCTTTGATTTCAGATAATTTTCAGCTGAGATATAGTTAACACTGCAAATCGTTTTTTTCCAAAGACGTTCTTGGAAAAGCTTTGTCATCGGCTTGTTTGTCGATATTTACGCATTAAAAGATTACAGGATGTCGTCGAAATAATACTTAATAATGTTCAAAAGGTTTGAGTAATTTGCTCCATCCATATTTATAAGAAAATATGTTTACGCTCCAGCCCTTACGCCCCCCCCCTTAATAAATAAAAAAAATTTTGGAAAACACAAATATCAACGTGCAGGCTACTTTCGACTTTCTTGCCATTTCATAATTCGATTACTGACTCTTCCTCTCCTCCCCTTCTCGCTCTTTCCCTTTCTCTCTGGAATCATCGGCAGAAATAATTTATCGCGCCAGCGAAATGCATACAAGTATTCACTTCTATCGTGTGTGATTCCACACACTCAAATTTTTTTAGACGTTTTTTTGATCGAAGAATGAACGTTTTTCTGATTGAAGAATGATTGAAGAACGATTCTTGTCGTTTTTTATAGCGCGAGAAGTTGAGCTGCGCACTGGCAGCACAACACCCGTGCATCCAAGAAGATGAAACGTCGACGTTGCTCAGTCAATAATTTCGATGATTCACTGCTTCCATCCTACCAATGATATGGTAATTCGTGGAGTCAATGTCAGCGCTCTACAGTTATTGTAGAACGCGGCTGGTACAGCCTTGGACGCATGTCAGCGCAACATCCTTTATGTTAAGCGCGGCTGGGATCAGCCTTGACCACAATTTAGCGCAACATCCTTCATGTTAAGCGTGGCTTAGATCAGCCTTCACCACGATTCACTCGTACATCAGCGAATTTGATTTGTGCTGGACGATGACTGACGTCGATGATTTGTCCAGCCTATGCTGACTTGACATCGGACATTGTTTGCTATTGTAAAATTAGAAGAAAAAAAATATATATAAATACATGTCGAACCTCACAGAGAGAAAAAAAAAATATAAATACGTGCCGAACACCACAGAGAGCACCAAATTATCCTGAAAAAAAATGACAACCCGAGTAAAAATGATTGTATATAATTAGATACAATTATATAAAAATGATATACAATCATATATATTTATTTATAGGGTTATATATCATTGTATATAACTCTATACATTTGTATATATGATCCGATATCAATGTACTTCCATCAAATTTGATTTGATATCATTATATATAGTTCTATATATAATGATATATGGAGATACCGTTTTTATAGGGAGTTTATATAATTATATATAATATCATATACAGTTATATAATTCAATATAGTCTTGTATATGATTATATATAATGTATACGAAACTGGTGCGAAAAACATTTTCTTGACTCGTGTGATTGCATCACTCGCCTTTTGCTCGTGCTGCAAACTCACACTCTTCAGAAATTTTTATTTCGTAGTAGTGTACGTGTCATAAATGTACTTAAGTACATTACAATTGTATACGTTTATATACAAATATATAAAATTATATCGAGCCAATATTTGTATACAATTGTACATGATCAATTACTATACAATTATATGAACCTATATATAAATATATATGATTGTGTCAAATTATATGTGTAACGCTGCGACGACGAACTCTCCTTGTGACGCAGAGATAGCCAACTCTCTCTAGATACCACCCCCGGATGACCATTGCACAGCGACGACGACGAACTCTTCCTGTGACTCAGGGATAACCAACTCTCTCTAGATACCACCCCCGGATGACCATTGCCCAGCGATGACGATGAACTCTCCCTGTGACTTAGAGATAACCAACTCTCTCTAGATACCACTCGGAACAACTATATATATCGCACCTCGGACACCCCGAAAACCAGTCTACTCGGACCATCGAACCTACGACGGTCTTATATATAATTATACTCTACGGATATCAATTATTGTAGATTCCACGCCGAATAATATTGTAATAGTCTGTTATACGAATAAAAAGAAATCATAGAGAGACTATAGTGAAAGCTATAGCCTTCTCTTCCTTTTTAAACAGTCTTTATTGATTCGAGCCCCGTAACATTTTGGCGATCCTGCCAGGATAGTACTCGCGATTTGCCGAAAGTTATTCCATTTGTACGAGCTACATCTCAGAATTAGCCACGACTTGGACCCTGAACTTTCAATAAATTCACATCGAGACTATCCGATACGAACCCTGGGACGTCCTCCAACGGAGACATCACCTTTCAACAAAGGGACAACGTTCATACGAAGCAATCACCGGTAAGCATAATAAATCGTGGAACTCAGCCCGTGAACTGAGAACCTCGTCAATAAAAACCGAATGTGAACTTCTATGACAAACAAGCTTGTAGCAGCTTGCGAAGCATAAAGGTTGTAATAAAACCGCGCTTAAAAAAAAACGTAACCACACTGGCCTTCGTGAAATATCGCGTTCGGAAGGAATTCCAAACCAGCGGAGAAACGAGCAGCAGTGGAACTGATATAATAAAAAGGATCCAGAATCCTTGCAACACGACACCAACCATGTCGAGAGCTACGTCACCCAACAAATCCCTCACAGAGGATCGGAGCACAATGCTCATTTTAGAAAAATTAGATTCGATATCCCTCCGACTCGAACGAGTCGAGACAGGAGTCCTCACGCTAGGAGAAGAAAACGAAAGACGTTCCAACGAAATAAAAGCCATATGGAAGCACTTAAAAGCCGACATCACCGAGGACGAAGCACCAAAACTTCCTATAAACCCGGTATTAAACGCGACTATGGGATTACTCACAGCCTCACAAACTCGAGAAGAGAGATCCAGAACACGCGACCATAGAAGAGGAACACCAGACTCCTCACCAGAAACATCAAACAGAAAGTACGAACCGCACCTAGCCGACTCTGAGTCACCAGGCAGCGCAATCAACTATGTGAGAACGCTCAGAGGTCACGATGACGTCGGGGTAGAAGAATTTATACGATCGGTAAAACGCGCACAAGCTGTCTGTGACCGACCAGAAAGACTTTTAGACCTCATTGTCAATCAACGCATAGTAGGAGAAGCTGAACGAAACATCAGAGGCCTAGAGATAAACAGCTACCGCGACCTATTCCAAGCCCTTAGAGATAACGTAGCAGCAGCTACGTCATACGAACTCGCGCGCAGCAAACTCATGTCAACCAAACAACTCAACGAAAACGTGAGAAGCTACGATAAGAGATTTCTCGAAAGATACAACGACCTTCGTTACACTATACAAAACGAAGCCAGCGCAGATACATCTCGCATGGAAACACGTATTGCACTAAAGATCGAAGAGCGTAATATAATTAAAACATATATCGGAGGACTACGCGACGAGATATGCATGCAAGTACGTAGCGCACAACCAAAAACACTACGTGACGCACGCATGGAGGCACTCGAAACGGAAACCTTCCTGTTGGAGCGACGACGAAACGCGCTTCCCGCAGCTAACCGACCCCCTCCACCGACACATAATCGGACCCAACCAGTGAGACAGAACAACTATCCACCACGGCCGTCTCACTCGAACCAAAATACAGGATTATCACAAGGCAACCGAAGCTTCAACAAGGCTGAAGCCAAACCGTTATTCGACCGAATGAAACTCTTTTGCACAGGTTGCAAACAAAACGGCCACACTGCAGAACGTTGCTTCAGGAAGCAGGGTTTTCAAGCGGGCCAGTTCCAAAAGCGACCCCCACAAGTCAACAACATGACACAAGAGCAAGAGGAAGAACCATACCAAGAATACGATCAAACAAACCAGATAGAATTCTCAGCACCGGAGGATTACTATGGCACTGCAGATGGCAGTTGGGAAGATCCGGAACAACCGGACGATACCTCATCGACACAGGAGCATCAATAAATCTGGTCAAGGAACACATGGTCCATCCAGCTTGTTATCAAGAAGTAACAATCAATCCAAGAACGTTTAGGATGGGAAACGAAGTACACAAAACAACACACGAAGTACACTTGATACGTCTAGGAAAACCAGTACCCTTCTCTATCATACCCGACGACTTCCCCTTAGAAGAAGAAGGATTGATAGGACGACCGTTCCTGGACAAATACGAATTTGCCATCACCAACAGATCGCTCATGTTGGACAACATACACTACAAACTGGAGAACTCAGGCTATGAAGTACCACCCAAAACACATCAGGTTTTACACATAGCCACCGTACAAAAGAAAGGTTACGCCACTATCAATGACCACCCGATCATTCCAGAAGGAGTATACCGTGTAAAAAATCACACGATCAAAGTACCTTTTACAAACGAGAAACACTTACCAATATACCTTAAACAATCAGAAATCACTTCAGAAGCCGTAAAAATCAACACAATCACCACGCCACACAACGACATCAATCGAGTAAAAATCCTCATGGAAAACACCCGATTGGCACACATTGAAGATAAGATCAGAGGACCACTGGCTCAAACAATATCACGTTACCACGACATATTCGCGCTACCAAATGACCCATTACCGTGCTCACCCGACACAGAGCATGTGATCAAAGTCAAGGACGATAAGCCAATCAACAACGCAAGCTATCGCCCCCCCGAAGCTCACAAACAAGAAATCAACAGGCAAATGGGAGAAATGTTTGACAAGGGAATAATACGAGAATCTAAGTCACCATACAACTCACCTGTATGGGTAGTACCAAAAAAGGCCGACGCATCGGGACAAAAGAAATGGAGAATTGTGATCGACTTTAGAAAACTCAACGAAAAAACAGACCAAGATGCCTACCCACTTCCACTGATTGACGACATCCTCGATCACCTGGGAAAAGCAAAATTTTTTTCGGCATTCGACCTCAGCTCGGGATTTCATCAAATTCCCATGGAAGAAGCTAGTAAAAAATACACCGCCTTCTCCACACCAGACGGACACTTCGAATATAATCGAATGCCCTTTGGATTAAAAAATGCACCAGCAACATTTCAAAGAATGATGGACACTGCACTACGAGGACTCGTAGGAAAATCGTGCTTCGTGTACTTAGACGACATCGTAGTATTCGGATCCACGCTACAACAACACCACGAAAATCTCGAAACTCTATTTACGAGACTACGACAAGTAGGATTGAAATTACAACCCGACAAATGTGAATACCTTAGACCCGAACTCGAGTACTTAGGACACATTATAACAGAAAATGGAGTCAAACCTAACCCCAAGAAGATAGAAGCAGCACAAAACTTCAAGAGACCCACCAACGTCACAGAAACAAAAGGATTCTTAGGGCTCACGGGATACTACCGTAAATTCATCAAAGGATTCTCAACCATCAGCAAACCTCTAACCCAGCTGACCAAGAAGGACGAACCATTTACATGGAATGACCAAGCAGAACAAGCATTCCAAACCCTTAAAAATGCTCTATGTACCTCACCGGTATTGAGATACCCCGACTATTCCAAAGAATTCACCCTTACGACAGACGCATCCAACGTAGGATTAGGAGCAATCCTATCACAAGAAGGACATCCCTGTTGTTACATCTCAAGAACACTTAATAAAGCAGAGCAAAACTACACTACCTCAGAAAAAGAATTGCTAGCCATAGTATGGTCAGTCAAAAGACTACGCCAATATTTACTAGGACGACGATTCAACATACAAACAGACCATAAGGCATTAGTATGGTTATTCAACATCAAAGACCCATCGTCAAGACTGATGAGATGGAGACTCAAACTGGAAGAATACGACTTTCAAATCGAGTATAAAAAAGGAAAGGAAAACTGCGCAGCTGACGCACTCTCGAGAGTTTTTATCACCCGAGACCTCCCACGAGAAGCCCTCGCCGAAACAAACCTCACTCCACCAACCGAGAGCACCATCCTCACACCAGTTCAACTGTACAACGATTACACAACATGGTGTCTACTCGAGAACCATACCAACAAAATCAAGACACTTTTAAACACTAATAAAGGAGCATGGATGCCAATCACTAAGGCATCCACCAACACAGAAGTCGATTCAGTAGAATTAGGATCCTACAACGAGAAAAACTGGCTCAATGAAATATACTTAGCCATAGAATTCTTCAACGAAAAAAAACAAGACCCAAGATTTGTAATAAGCGACCCAACGCTATCCATCTACGAACAGGGAACTCTACAAGACATCCTCAATTTTCTATCGCACAAACTAAACAACACCATTAGAATCTGCCACAAAGAAAGACAACTAACGGAAGCAGAAAAGAAGCAATTACTTGCGGAAAACCACGGAGGATCATTGACCCACCACCTGGGCGAGAACAAGTCCATCGCACGATTAAAAGAGAATTACGAATGGAAAGGTATGGAAAAGGAAATGATAGACTTCATACGGAACTGTCAAACCTGCCAACAATCCAAGCTCACACGAATAAGACTCAAAGCACCCGCTATTCTCACCGATACACCCAAAGAAGCTAACGAGAAGATAGCAATGGATATATTCGGACCACTACCAAAAACAACCAAAGGAAACAGATTTCTACTTACCATCCAAGATACATTTACCAAATATCTACTCATGGTACCACTAAAACAAACAACATCGGAGGATATAGCGAACGCCCTCATACGGCATTACATCTACACGTTCGGTACACCAAAAAACATCCTTACCGATCAAGGACGAAATTTCTTGTCCAGTGTAATGCAAGAATTCGAGCGAAGCCTCGGCATAACACCAATAAAAACGACTGCATATCATCCACAGTCCAATGGATCTTTAGAAAGAACTCACGCGGTAATCAAAGATCTCATTAAAACATCAATCAACGCCGAAGAAAGAAACCAACGATGGGACGAAAACATCCAAACGATCGGATTCGCATACAACACATCTGTCCATGAAGGACACGGACACACGCCTTTCGAACTAACGTTCGGAAGAAAAGCCAGATTACCATCCTCTATCGACAGTACAAACAACCTGACGTACAACGATTTGATAGAGAAATGGAAGAAAAGACACAACGAAACCTTGGAAAGAGCACGAAACCGCTTAATCAAAGCCAAGGAAAAAAGCAAAGAATATCACGATAAAAACATATGTCGCATGCAACCACTGTACCAAATAGGAGAAAAAGTTTGGACGACGGACGGAACTAGAAAAAGGAAACTAGACGATGACTGGGAAGGCCCATATACTATAACAAATATATTCGATAATAATAACTTAGAAATCGAAAAATTTGGCCAAAAAATTCGAATTCATATAGATCGAACCCAACCTTTTTCCGGACATGAAGACAATCACGTGGATGGTCTTGCTATCGACTCAGATAGCATGGACAATGACGACAACACAAACAGTTCAACCACTGAATGACACTACATTCTTCTCAGAAGACCTCGGAAAAGCCAAGCTGTACCATCAGACATGGAGAATAGTTGGAACGATCGAATTAATCGATCTAACAGATCGTTACAATCAGCTACGGAAAATGGACATAGACGCCGAAACAGCATGCCAAAACAAATGCAATGAGAAAACCACAATCGGACTGATGAGAGCCAGATTGAGAAGAACCCACAACGACATCCAACTACTGGCACCTCTGGTAAAAACCTGTCGACCACCAAGGAAACGACATGACTTCCGGGAGTAAGTCCAATCTACTCAGGGGGATGTAACGCTGCGACGACGAACTCTCCTTGTGACGCAGAGATAGCCAACTCTCTCTAGATACCACCCCCGGATGACCATTGCACAGCGACGACGACGAACTCTTCCTGTGACTCAGGGATAACCAACTCTCTCTAGATACCACCCCCGGATGACCATTGCCCAGCGATGACGATGAACTCTCCCTGTGACTTAGAGATAACCAACTCTCTCTAGATACCACTCGGAACAACTATATATATCGCACCTCGGACACCCCGAAAACCAGTCTACTCGGACCATCGAACCTACGACGGTCTTATATATAATTATACTCTACGGATATCAATTATTGTAGATTCCACGCCGAATAATATTGTAATAGTCTGTTATACGAATAAAAAGAAATCATAGAGAGACTATAGTGAAAGCTATAGCCTTCTCTTCCTTTTTAAACAGTCTTTATTGATTCGAGCCCCGTAACAATATGCAATCATTTTTACTGGGGTAAATCTGTACATAATATGGTAGATATTAAAATCACATGAACAAATTAATGAATTCCAGTTAGTGCATCTTTTTATTGGAAATTTTTCCAATGCGCTAAGTTACACAGATTCGACAAATATCTTAATACAAATATCACTTTGTAAGTAGATGCATCTACTTACAAAGTGATATATTTGTATTAAGATATTATAATTGATCATATACAATTGTATACAAAAATTGGCCCGATAGAATATTATATTTTTGTATATAAACGTATACAATTGTATATGATATAATTATATATATAAACTTTTATATATATATATAAATTTATATAAATATCTATAAATATAAAAAATATATATAAATATATATATAACTTTTATATATATATATAAATTAAAAAAATATATATATAAATTATATATATAAAAAAAAAATTATATATATAAAAATTATATATATAAACGTATAAATTGTATATGATATAAACGTATATAATTGTATATGATACAATTGTATACAATTATATATGTTCATATATAATCATTTTTACTCGGGTAACAAATCAAATTTGATGGAAGTACATTGATATCGGATCATATATACAAATGTATAGAGTTATATACAATGATATATAACCCTATATATAAATATATATGATTGTATATCATTTTTATATAATTGTATCTAATTATATACAATCATTTTTACTCGGGATAATATAACTATGTATATCGTTTCACATATAAAGCGAATGACATATACATGGCTTTCACAGCGAATGCTTTATAAAACTAGTGAGGATTGTATCCGATAAATAAGCGATACACAATTCAAATTATATAAATACGATGAATTGAATGTTTATAAATCGGTATCATCGATGTTGAGTGTTTTGATATAATTCTGATATCATTTTGAATCGGAGAACTGTGATTGAAACCAAATTCTCTATTTCTGGTTGAGTTGACTGAATAATGTGATTCAAATAAATATCGAAAGAAATAATGTCTAATCATATAATAAAAAATATAAAACGCTCAATGCTGGAGCTCGCTTTTTTGTAGACCAAGCCATACACTTCATCAACTTTCGCAAGTTACATTAATCTTTGGAAAAGCTACGAAATCTGTTGTTCCGCTTCGCTTTCCAATCGTATGTAACCTCACTTATTACCCAGCTGGCTCTACGGCGACGTAGTTCGAGCCCAACAGGAGCGCGAGCGGCGACATAAACCGATCACGTGACCGCTTAGTCGTCACGTGACCAATTTACTTGTACAAGTTTTCTGACCAGATTTTGTACTCATAGTTCGGTCCACGGTCTTACATACAGGTCTGGAAACGAAGTCAAATTCTGGTAGTGGGGGAGGGTACCTTAGCGTCGACGCATTTAAAACTATCGCTGCTACTAGACGGCGCTGTCGTCGGGGGATCAGCCTTAAACATAACCTCACATTTGATGTATAAACATTTACATTTGATATGTAGCAATATTCAGGGGTAAAATATTAATCGACAGCATGACGAAGCCGTGCGCGGCCCCAAACTTTCGCTCCCTTGACACGCTCAATTTAGTACAAGCATGAAATACTAAAACAAAACAATTTTACATATGAAAATGTGATATAATTTATTTTATGACACGCTGTGCGTAAGACAATGAGAGTTCAAGACAAGAACAATTCAAATCGGTCAAACAACGATTATAATATTTTACCTGCGCAAATCGTACATGTTTGTCAGCAGTGATTCAGATTAACGAATTTTTACAGGCGATATTTGACATAATCCAATCCTTAACACATTCATGGGAATATAACGATCTTCGATTAATTTAACGAAATTACCAGTTTTGGCTCTCCTGTTTTATATTCAATTTTGAATATCGCTCCAGTTTACGCTTTAATAGGTTAGTACCGGGTTAGTATATCATGCGCATGGGGCATGCTATGGTTGATCCCCCGATCGCAGCGCGGCCCTGGTGGCTACAACGTCACCCTCAGTTCGGCGACGTTAAGCGAACTACCCCCACCAGCTTCGTTTCCAGACCTGTATGTAAGACCGTGGTTCGGTCTCCTGTCCTCTATCCTCCATGGTATGTGCGTTGAGACTGGCTCGGGAAGGTAATGAACGTAGCGTTCTGATTGGCCCGCCCTGCGCACGATCTGACCGAAGGCGGGAGATGCGAATGTGACAGGAAGAGTTTATAACTTTCTGACACTGCGTTTGAAGTTATTCGTCTATATGCTTGGACAGGTCGACATCGCGGCCAATCGATTTTGTTTCGCATGCGTCCCATTAGATCACCCGTTCGTTATCTTAAAAAAAACTGATAAAGAAAGAATGGTTCGTGGAGGATCGAGCGTGGTCGATGATCTGAAATTGATGTTCGTTACCTCTATGAATTAATCGAGAGGAAAATTAGAAATTTGAAAAATGTTTGACGTGAGTATACATACGTAAAGGTACCCCGATCATGCGCCCGTTGCACTCATGATCCGTTTCGGTCCTGTCTCCGCAAGAAAACAATCGATCGCGACCGTCAACGCGTGCCATCGAAATCCCGCGCGCGGCCCACGCATGCCTGCAAAATTTTCATGGTAACTCAAGAACCCGTGAAGTATTTCCATACTTTTTAGGCTTGAATTACAGGTAAGGTTCCACAGATTACGTGTGAGAAATTTCAAACTTCTAAAAAAATTTTCGTGACTCCGGCAGTGGGTTGAAATCATGATATAACATTTTCGAAAAATCGAATTTTTTTTCTATCTTTTTTAACACGCTAACTTTGTGCTCAGTAACGGAAATGTTATTAAAAAAATGTTAATCAAATCGAATTTTCATACGCTTTCCAATGGTGCTTTGAAAAAAATTCTAGCTTTCTTTGTCGCGAAGTTGTCGACGTTCAAAGACAGAAGTTGTTTACGCGAGCGCGCTTGGCAAGTGTCCTGATAATATGGAACGGTAGTGTAGACGAATAACTTCAAACGCAGTGTCAGAAAGTTATAAACTCTTCCTGTCACATTCGCATCTCCCGCCTTCGGTCAGATCGTGCGCAGGGCGGGCCAATTAGAACGCTACGTTTATTACCGGCCCGAGCCAGTCTCAACGCACATACGTCTGCTATCTCGGCGTAGAAAGCCGAGTAGTCCCGAGTATTTCCGATAAGCCCGTGCTCTCCCCCGTATGTATTTCTTCTTCTTCTTCTTCTTCTTCTTTCTGGTTGGCTCTGGTAAGCGCTCGTTAGCGGTAATTACCATACGGCCATTTTCTGTAGCGGTGCTTGTTGGGTTGTGTGCGGAACACGGTCTTATATACAGGTCTGGAAACGAAGCCCGTATTTCACTGATGCCGTGAGGCACATCAACAGTAGCCGCTATTATTTCCGTTCGCAGCCACATGCGTCGCTGCTATCGAAGTGTATTATTGTTTTTTTATACGATAAGCTAGAGGTTAGATCGACGCCGCATGGACTTCACTCAGAAGAGTGAGAGAGACAGGCAAAAGCTACTCTGCCCGTCCCTCTCACAAAAGAGTCTGTCCTTGTTTACACACTCCGATGTCAGTGCCCTGTAGTGGCGAAAAATGGAAACTATAGTGAAGCCGTATACGATGCCTACCAAACAGGACTCGTTTCCAGACCTGCATATAAGACCGTGGTGCGGAAACGGGCTGAAAGAAAGGGCAGCACAGAAGCCACGAAGGCTTCGGCGCTCCCCATTAGTGGATGCAGGCTGAGCCAGTGTGCAAGCGCTGTTGGCGCGATATATGAAGTTGGAAAGTGAGAACAGAAGCGAGCGGACGTGATATTTAGAGAGATGAGCTAGAATTAAGGTGTGGTCTAGAGAATGGATGTTTCGGGAATATTTTGGAGCTTTGAGCGAAGGTTATAGAGATGGAAATTAGAAGGATATTTTGCATTTGTTGATGAAAGATGTGATAGGTAAAATGATACGCCGTGAAGGTTGAGCAATTAAGGACTCGATGTTATAAGGGGGGAAAATTTTAGAAGCCATTAACGAACGAACCAAACCATTACGATGAAGATCGAAGGACGGGCATGCCCAGAATACATGGTCCAGGTCTTCCGACTCGGAACCGCACAGGCAAGGCGGGGAGTTATTAAGGGATTTCCTAAAGAGACTAGATGCCAGATTGTAATGATTCGAACGCATTCTACAAAATAGGACGATGGTTTTTCTGTCCAGACGCTTAAAGTTGAGGAACCAAGGTTTATTTGATGAGCTGTGGAAAAGTTCAAAGTATTTAGTGCCCTTAAATGCAGCTTCGAGGGAGAGGGATCGATTGGAGGAGGAGATACATTTGTCGCGAACTATTGGGAAAAATTCTGAAGCGGGAAGACGTAAGCCATAATATGAGCCTACTGTGATTGCCGACTTCGCTAGGGCATCGACTTTCTCATTACCAGCGATTCCAGAGTGTCCTGGAATCCATGTAAGGCAGGTTTTAAGATTACGTTCGGGAAATGAAGATAAAACTTCGCGGATGGCTATAATGATTGGGGATAGAGAAGAACGTGTGGGAGGTGACAAAAGGGCCTGCAGCGAGCTCAAGGAATCAGTAAATATAATAGAGATATAATAGAGTTGGAGATATTATTTCCTATGATATATTCTAAGCAAAGGAGGATGGCTAATGCCTCCGCTGTAAAAACTGAAGCATAGGTGGAAACCTTATACTGCCAGCTAAGGTTTGTTGGTGGAGAGAAAATCGCTAAGCCCACGTGGTTTTGGGTATTGTTCTTTGAGGCATCTGTGACGAAAACTACAATGTCATCTGATATATGATTAAAGGTTTCAATGAATTTTGAGTTAGCATTTACGGCGCCTTGCAATGACCAACCAGTAGAAATATCGATGCTAGAGTCTGGAATAGGGCGAGAAGGTAAGATATTGAATAGGGGGGGGGGGGATAATCAAAAGCAGCAATTTTTTCTTTGAAATCGATAAGATTTTGATAACCTTTGATAAGAGGCAAGTCGAATAAACGCTTGAGATTTTTCGCCTTTTGTAAAGACGATATGAAAAACGGAATAGTAGTAAGAAGAGGATGCGTGGTAGTGGAAAAAATTTTTAAAATGAATTTGTCAGCTAATTGTTGAATGCGATCACGTAACAGAGGTTCTTTAGCTTCAGCTAAAACCACGTTGTTTGGAGTGGAATTCCGGTAGCCCAGGACAAGCCTGAGTGCTATTCTTTGGATAACTTCGACTTTCTTAAAAAGAGTAAATTCCCTTATAGGCAAAACTATGGCTCCATATTCGATAGTACTGCGAATCAAGGCCCTGTAAATGGTGATGAGTGATGAAGGATCCGCGCCCCACCAGGTGGATCGGAGGCATTTTATAATATTTATGAGCTTCCTAGACTTTGAAATGACATTTTCTACGTGAGGCTTCCATGATAACCGATAATCGAGAGTGATACCCAGAAACTTTGCTTGACTATTAGCTAGAATTATGGTGTCGTTTATGAGAATAGAAATCTGTGTAGGGACGAAACGTCGGCGAGAAAAAACGACTAGCTTTGATTTAGAGGGCTCGATGGAAAGACCCTTACCCCCGAGAAATTGAGAGAGGTTAGTGATACTGTTTTGAAGTGAGCATAGCGAGTCTTGGACGTTTGAAGCCCTCGAAAAGATAACCCCAACAGCACCTAATATTGCAGCAGCGTTGCTCGAATATTGTTGCATTGCAGTTGCCGTGCAATGTTGCAGCAACACTTCGACAATATTATTTTATAACGATGCATAGAAATTATGCTGGAACGTTTCTCCAACATTGCTTGATAAATAAAATCTTACGTTGCAGTGCAACATTATAGAAGCGTTGCAGCAACATTTCTTGCAATTTTCACGCAATTATATCGATGCACAGTGGCCAATATGCCCGATTTAGGTGGACAAAATTGATGTTTTCATTCCAAATTTTTTGTATTGGATCTTGTCCAGGGATGTCTGAAAGAAACGAAAATGACACTACCAAGTTCCGGAGCACATCCATTACGCGTTGAGTAACGTATGAATGAGAGTTATTTACGATTTCACGACCGATTTCGACTAAATTTTTATACTTCTAAAAGCTTGTCTCCACACGGACCATGGTACTTTTAATTTTCATGGTAATTTTTCTTGGATCATGTAGAGCCCGAAGAAGCAATACCTTTTTTTTTTGGATTTTAAGATGAACTAACCGAATTTGGCACATTTTTGAATTCAAATTTTTAGCGAAAATGTTGCACATCCACGAATTCAATCGTGTCTAATCGTCAAAAACCAGAAAAAACCAGAATGGTTTTTTCACCATAATTACCGCTGAAGCCTCCTCTTTCCAGCCCTACCAAGGTTTTTTTGCGCATTTTTGCGCTAAGCCCGTTTTTTTGCACTTGTTATCGCAAAAAAACTCGAAACGGTATCCCCGCGTTACGGAAAATTACCCGGATAACTTTAGGAATTTTAAACAAGTTAATTTAAGTATGACATTTTTCGACGCAGTAAGGTTCCAATGATGGAGTAGAATATGAAATCACAGTTTTAAACCAAAATTTGATATGGCGTGTGCCATATATATTATATATATATTGCGTGTGCAACATCGACAGGCAACGACGACGAGTGGCGTAGCACTTCAGATAGTGATTGAAAGTTCCGTTGCTAAATTTGACAATTACAATTCCAGAATTTTCCAAATTCTTCAGTTTTTTGGAATTCGTAAATGTAATTGAATTTATTTATTTAACGTATAAATAAATGAATTGAAATTTATTTATTCATTTCATTCTTTTGAATTCATTAATTCATTAATTTTTTTAATTAAATTAATTTTTTTTAATCAAATAAAAAAAAAAAGATGTTTTTTTTTATTCAAAATAGGGAGTACATTTTTTTTCGAAGAATTGATTTTTTTAAAAATTATCGGAATTTTTTTTTCAAATAAGGAATACGGACTACACATGTACTTCGTCCTCCCACGTTTGTCAAGTCCGGCGTACATTTGTACTCCGTATTTTGTATTTAAAAAAAAATGTTTCATGTAATTTGAAAAAAAAATTGCGTTTTTCGATAAAAATGCCCTTAATTACTACATCTGAAATAATGGAGGAAAAAATCTGACAAAATTCAGGTACATATAGGTTATCAAGGACTACATCTTGACAAAATTTAAAAAGATTCGGAGGGGCGGGGGGTCATCCAAACCGATGCCTATAATTTATGGAGTTTACATTTCACCACGACAAATAAATCGGAAAATTTTTAGAGTAAAAACACGATTTTTAGTGGTTTTCGGACAAAAAACAAGTGAAGGATGCATTTCAGACATATGAAATAGGGTATATTCATGATTAGGGTGAAAATTTCCTATAAGATTGCATTCTATCGAGCATAAATAGTTTTGTCCACCTGAATCGGGCATATTGGCCACTGTGCGATGTATCGATGATTATAATATTATACACATATATATTTGAGTTATATTTCGAATATATATATATATATATTGTGACGTATTTTTTTTGTAGCCAAACGATAATGGTCGAGAGCTTAACAAAACTTACCCAATCTCATCCACACGTCACCTTCGGCCACGCACCTCCGTTCCCGCACCCGCGCTTCCGGTGGGCGCCAGCCAATTTTTGTATCGCCGGTATTGACAAACCGGACTAAACTGGGAGTCGAGTGGGACCTGGCTCGACTCCACTAACCCGCGATGCGGATCCTGGGACCTACGGATCCGCACGCTAACGATAACCGTCAATACTTTTGGTCGCGAATGATTGACAAAACGCAACCGGGTGCAGTCACGGAGCCGCGTGGTTGCGGAAATGCTCGGCCGCTCAGGCTGTGGGTTGCGGTAGAGGGGTCGTGATCCTTATTGGCCGATGAATAATTAATTCTTAGTCTCAACCGCGAAAACAATAATCTCAGAAATAATTTCTGAAATAACGGTAACACTCAACTAATTTTTATTAGTGAGTTACGAGAACCAATCGTACGCAAGCCCACACGCAAGCGTGCGGGGAGCGCGACAATCCGAAAACATCACGGGAACTAGCTCTACACCTCGCGTGAGCGAGAGAGAGACACAAACATCGAGATCTATCTGCACGCCCCACCCATCGCTTGCGCGCCAGCGATGGTGGGAGAGGCGTACGGGAGCTGTGCTCGGGCCGAAGGCCCGAGACAGACTGACCAGCGAAATCTTATGCCCCACCCGTCGCTTGCGCGCCAGCGGTGGTGGGAGAGGCATTCGGGAGCTGTGCTCGGGCCGAAGGCCCAAGACAGACTGACCAGCGAAATCTCGATCAACGATATTCGCGTAATCGTTCGATAACTGTTCGATAACCGTAGCCCTCTCTCTCGGGTTACCTCCGAACCATAGACGAGACCATAATGCCAAAATATGCCGGTATCCTTGTGAGGTCGCTCAGGATCGCATCCCCTGGTGTATCACGTGAGAACAGGGCACTTTCTCCACAAAACGAAACATACACAGCACAAGGGGTCCCACCCTTGCCCGGAACCAAAAACCTCCGCCCGTTCTCCATCGTGACGCACTCTTTTTATGGGGCGCAGGCATTGCAGCCCGACCTCCACGAATCCCTGAGCGAACCTCGTCGGGCGCACTCCACTGTCGGGTAGCTCATTTCCTCGAGCGCCACTCCGCACGACAGTCTCGTGCGCTCCGAACACAAACACATTCACACACACACACACACGTAAACGCAACCAATCATATCACAGTCACACTCATGACGAGACCCATCGGAATCCGAAATTCATTCGATAACTGTTGGTTACCTGGAGAGTAACCGAGAGAGAGAGACGGAACACGCAACCGCAACGGTCACATCGGTACAAACGAGATCCTTGTGACCGTGATTCAAAAAATCACGTCACAATATATATATCATAATGAATCATAAAGAGGAAGTCGTAACGTAAACGAACCATAAAAACACCATAAATATATTCAAAAACTAATTTCTCAATTATATTAGATTGTCCGTCAATACTTTTTTTTATTTCATACATATTATTCGATATCGTGGCGTATGGGCAATACATAATACTCGAATTGTGAGTGCCGGAGTTTACACATTTTTTTTCTAAATAAACTCACTTCCCATCGAGATATTTCTTGATTTTCATCAGAAATTTTGTAAATATGTAAGATACGAGATGAACATGGTGTATCAAGAGACGCGGTAGCGTCTCGAGACAAGTACATTTACCCCTACCTATTCAGTTACCTACCTTACCGGCCTCATCTCGAGACGCGACCGCAGTATCATTTACTCCTAACCGAATGAATTTTAACCCAACTTTGTACTATTTTTTAAAATTCAGAGCCCCATTCATGAATGTTTAATTACAGTTTGAAGCGTTATTTTCTTATATTCCGATTGGGACCAATACCAATGCTGTAGGTGTTGTTATCCGGGAGATATCGAATTATTTTCATGATTAAAATCGTGCTTCCGACGTTTTTCGCCAAAAACGATTTCAGAGCTGTCGCACACTTTTCAGTAGTCATAGCGTCAGTCAGCTTGTCAGATCAGACATGATTATTCTACCGTCACTGACATCTCAACATTCACTCATTCATACGAGTATTGACCACGGCTAGTGATGACGGTCACTGATGATCAGTCAACCTTCGATACGAAACCAGCTGTGACATGAAGATAGAGATAGCGAATACGTACAGAATCTGACAGTTCGTTGCGGTTAACCAGTTAATAACCAAGAAGAAATGGCGAATAAAACTGATGATAGACATATTATATCCCAACAAAAAACCCAATGGGTAAAAAAATTGAGACAAGTACATTTACGCGAGCGCGTTCCAACAAAAAGGCGTAAGATCAACTGGAAACATTAAACGCATGTATTCGCATCAAGATGATTTTTGAATTTATAAATTCCAATTTTTTTGAAAATCACAGCAGTATTTGGCGAGTTAATATGTTACAGCTACTATCCAATGATAGAACATGTAACTTTATTTCGTAAAAATGGACAGACTATATCTTTACACTATTATTGAATAATTAAATATCTGTATTGACTTTGAAAAAAACTCGCCAAGTACTGCTGTGATTTTCAAAAAAATTGGAATTTATAAATTCAAAAATCATCTTGATGCGAATACATGCGTTTAATGTTTCCAGTTGATCTTACGCCTTTTTGTTGGAACGCGCTCGCGTAAATGTACTTGTCTCAATTTTTTTACCCATTGGGTTTTTTGTTGGGATTTAACTACTTTTTGCAAAAATAATATATAAACTTGTTAAAAACGTTTCATCTTACTCCAGCCCACAAACGAATGCGTTTTGAATAATTCGTTACCAGTTTCCTATATCATGCGTGGTTTTCAGTTAATTCTTCAAAAACACCGCGAACTGTCATATTCGATCGTCCTCAGTGATTGTAACCTGTGAAGACTGCGATGACAGCGATATGTCAGGGAATAGACGCGTCTGATCTGACAAGCTGTGACTACTGGAAAGTGTGCGACAGCTCTGAAAACGATTTTGGCGAAAAACGTCGGAAACACGATTTTAATCATGAAAATGATTCGATATTTCCCGCATAACAGCACCCACAGCACTGGTGTTGGTTCCAATCGAAATATAAAAAAATTACGCATGTAATTGCAATTAAACGTTTATGAATAGCGCGGTGTATCTATAAAAATATTTCAAAGTGGGGTTATAGTTAGCTCGGTTCACAGAATAAGAGAGTGCAGTCGCGTCTCGAGAGAAGGCCGGTAAGGTAGGTAACTGAATAGGTGAATGTACTTGTCTCGAGACGCTACCGCGTCTCTTGATGAATGGAATTTTGATTTCATACCTGCGTAAAACCTTATTTTGCATTCCTTTTTCATGCGTAATGAAGTATGTAGGCAAAATAATGAAACTTCATTATCGTTCATGCTTCAAACTTGATCTGCGATACATGATTTTGTGTATTGCATCTCATTCGCAGAATATAATTCGAGTTGTAAAGCTGAAAGACCATTAATCAATGATTTGTTTCACTTGCGTATAATTAGATGAATGGAGTTTCAACTTGTTACCTGCGTTGAATTCATTTTCGATAAATGATTTTGTTGCGTCACGTACTTTTGAATTACTGGAATAACTTTATATTAAAACTTTGGTTATAATATGATTTATGATGCGCAGTGCTATCAGATGAATAAAGTTTACAGTTTTTACAAATTCTAGAGTTGAATTGACATGTAATTTCATTTTCGTTCGTACATTTTACGTACCTCAACGATTGAAAATTATTCCAGGTTCCTTGAAAATACACCGATCACAGATCCATTCAATTTCATTGTGCTTTCTATCAATTTCACCAGACATACCACTCGTCCGTCTCGAACATTATCGAAGAAAATTCTCACCGATATAGAATAAATCAAGAGACGCGGTAGCGTCTCGAGACAAGTACATTTACCCCTACCTATTCAGTTACCTACCTTACCGGCCTCATCTCGAGACGCGACCGCAGTATCATTTACTCCTAACCGAATGAATTTTAACCCAACTTTGTACTATTTTTTAAAATTCAGAGCCCCATTCATGAATGTTTAATTACAGTTTGAAGCGTTATTTTCTTATATTCCGATTGGGACCAATACCAATGCTGTAGGTGTTGTTATCCGGGAGATATCGAATTATTTTCATGATTAAAATCGTGCTTTCGACGTTTTTCGCCAAAAACGATTTCAGAGCTGTCGCACACTTTTCAGTAGTCATAGCGTCAGTCAGCTTGTCAGATCAGACATGATTATTCTACCGTCACTGACATCTCAACATTCACTCATTCATACGAGTATTGACCACGGCTAGTGATGACGGTCACTGATGATCAGTCAACCTTCGATACGAAACCAGCTGTGACATGAAGATAGAGATAGCGAATACGTACAGAATCTGACAGTTCGTTGCGGTTAACCAGTTAATAACCAAGAAGAAATGGCGAATAAAACTGATGATAGACATATTATATTTATTCTATATCGGTGAGAATTTTCTTCGATAATGTTCGAGACGGACGAGTGGTATGTCTGGTGAAATTGATAGAAAGCACAATGAAATTGAATGGATCTGTGATCGGTGTATTTTCAAGGAACCTGGAATAATTTTCAATCGTTGAGGTACGTAAAATGTACGAACGAAAATGAAATTACATGTCAATTCAACTCTAGAATTTGTAAAAACTGTAAACTTTATTCATCTGATAGCACTGCGCATCATAAATCATATTATAACCAAAGTTTTAATATAAAGTTATTCCAGTCATTCAAAAGTACGTGACGCAACAAAATCATTTATCGAAAATGAATTCAACGCAGGTAACAAGTTGAAACTCTATTCATCTAATTATACGCAAGTGAAACAAATCATTGATTAATGGTCTTTCAGCTTTACAACTCGAATTATATTCTGCGAATGAGATGCAATACACAAAATCATGTATCGCAGATCAAGTTTGAAGCATGAACGATAATGAAGTTTCATTATTTTGCCTACATACTTCATTACGCATGAAAAAGGAATGCAAAATAAGGTTTTACGCAGGTATGAAATCAAAATTCCATTCATCAAGAGACGCGGTAGCGTCTCGAGACAAGTACATTCACCTATTCAGTTACCTACCTTACCGGCCTTCTCTCGAGACGCGACTGCACTCTCTTATTCTGTGAACCGAGCTAACTATAACCCCACTTTAAAATATTTTTATAGATACACCGCGCTATTCATAAACGTTTAATTGCAATTACATGCGTAATTTTTTTATATTTCGATTGGAACCAACACCAGTGCTGTGGGTGCTGTTATGCGGGAAATATCGAATTATTTTCATGATTAAAATCGTGTTTCCGACGTTTTTCGCCAAAATCGTTTTCAGAGCTGTCGCACACTTTCCAGTAGTCACAGCTTGTCAGATCAGACGCGTCTATTCCCTGACATGTCGCTGTCATCGCAGTCTTCACAGGTTACAATCACTGAGGACGATCGAATATGACAGTTCGCGGTGTTTTTGAAGAATTAACTGAAAACCACGCATGATATAGGAAACTGGTAACGAATTATTCAAAACGCATTCGTTTGTGGGCTGGAGTAAGATGAAACGTTTTTAACAAGTTTATATATTATTTTTGCAAAAAGTAGTTAAATCCCAACAAAAAACCCAATGGGTAAAAAAATTGAGACAAGTACATTTACGCGAGCGCGTTCCAACAAAAAGGCGTAAGATCAACTGGAAACATTAAACGCATGTATTCGCATCAAGATGATTTTTGAATTTATAAATTCCAATTTTTTTGAAAATCACAGCAGTACTTGGCGAGTTTTTTTCAAAGTCAATACAGATATTTAATTATTCAATAATAGTGTAAAGATATAGTCTGTCCATTTTTACGAAATAAAGTTACATGTTCTATCATTGGATAGTAGCTGTAACATATTAACTCGCCAAATACTGCTGTGATTTTCAAAAAAATTGGAATTTATAAATTCAAAAATCATCTTGATGCGAATACATGCGTTTAATGTTTCCAGTTGATCTTACGCCTTTTTGTTGGAACGCGCTCGCGTAAATGTACTTGTCTCAATTTTTTTACCCATTGGGTTTTTTGTTGGGATTATACACTTCCGAAATAACTTTACACTTGCGGCCGACAAAAAAAATACCATTATTCTCTATATAAAGTATGTTCGAAACAATAAGTATGGTATCATTTCTCAGCAATATGCAATTATTCCTTGTATCTTTGCAATTTATACTCAATGAATTGCTCTCAAGTACTTTATATTGTGATAGGTTGATATTCTCGACATCGGAAGTCAATGGGCCATCAAAATGTCGACCTTCGAAACTGAATTTATTTGATGTCAATGGATTATTTTCAAATCTTAAGAATCGCTTCCGCTCGCCGTAACTCCGTGCGAGTTGCTGAAGTGGTTTCTCTGGTTTTCTGATGTCGATTTTCAGTTTCGACAAAAAATTTTCGAAAGGAAATGCACTAAAGTTGTCTAGTGCGCCAAAATTCCTAACATCGTTGCATAAGTAAAGAAGATTATGGATATTATGAGACATAAATTACTTGCCGTATGTGATTTAAAAGTGTTTAACAAAATAATTTAACAAATGTTCTGCATATTTTAAATTGAATTCTTCTTTTACTAATTCTTGACTGACTAAAATCGACACAGCTACGTGTAAAGTTAAGAAATGCTGATAAATATTCTTTTCTGTATGCAATTTTGAAACAATGGGCCCTGTATACAGTAAAAACTGTCGAAACTCTGTGGCTTTCCAATTGGAAATCTCTGATAAACCTCCTGGTTTTCTTGCAAATTCCGATGGTACCATTTTGGCCATCGCAATTAATTGGTTTGAAATGCCAGTGACATCAGCTCCTTTAATTCTAACCGATAGAGGACCTTTTAACAATAATAGCAAAAGTTTTTTTACAGCCCCTAGACAAATTAAATGCATATAATCGAGTGGCACGTTTGTAACTAACCCAACATTTGGCAAGTCCAATAATATCGTTCGGCCTCGATGATAGTCATCATCGGTTTGCAACAAAAAATCTTCATCTGTTCGTACGCGGCTTGGCTTCCCTTCATACGGAAAGCACGTGGTTCTATTGATACTAGCACCAGTTATGGTACACTTTAAGCAACTAGAAAAGCCGGTATGATATTTTGTATATAATACAAAAGATTTTGCAGGAGCATCACAGATAATTTTGGACAAAGATACGCTGATTTTTCGATCGTTATACAAAAATCCTTCATTAATTATAGGTTTTAATTCGTCAATAAATTTTGTTAAATAGTCATTTGCCGATGCAGGCTTCTTTTGTCCATAATAAACAGCCACCATTTCCACCGATTTTGTTATTTCGTCTGCAATTAGTATGGGCCAGAATGAGTTGGTAGATTTGGATACGGGCAAGCCATTAATATTCAACGACAGTTTTATGTTATTGACATCTATCAGCGTATCTATGTTTGCATACTTTCTCATTATGGATCGAAGAGCGGTATCTATTCCAAAATGTAAATATTCTCCTCCATCCATGACCAGAATATTAGATTTACGTGAAGTATTCAGCAAAGCTCGTGAGTCCTTTGGTAACGTACAGTTTGGTACATTTCGGTTAAATATACTCAACAGCTCATTGATGGCATTATGGCGGATACGATATTCGACAGCCCATCGCGATAAATCAGAAGATAATTGTAGGTTGTCTTCGTCGCCTATTACATAGTCATCATCATGGACTGTAGTTCTATCACGATCAACATTAGATTCTAATTCATAATCGGATGCCAATGGAGGATCACAAGTGACGTTACTTTTGCTTGTCATATCACTTTGTGTTTGATCACTTTGTGGTTCGTCATTATTAATATCGTTTTCGCTGTTCATGTATTCGTTATTTTGCATTTCGTTAGTGTTTGTGATATAATTTTCTCCAATATTGCCTTGAGGGAGTGCAGGCGGACGCAGCGAGCTCGAAATTCGGTGCACGTGTTGCTTTGTCTCATCTCGGATAATTCGATTTTTATGTCTTCGTGAATGCATATGGAGCTCTTTTTTTCTAACTGTTTCACCTGGAATGAATTACATCTGCCGTTAATAATGAATCGACAATGAATCTAACTCGTGCAAATTATGAAATAACACGAAATATTGACCTTTCGAGGTAGTTGGAAAACTTTCACAACTACGGCTGGCATCAACTTGTTTCAACATTTCTGTCGCTTCTGCCCAAGTATCTATAAGTAATGACACGTACCAAAAATTGAAATTATTTACATGGAATCATATATTTTGTGAAGTTTTTGACAAGGGGTTACAATTTATCCAAGCTATATAATACATACCGATGGAAGAAAACCATTCTTGAATTACATAGGAAGACCATTCTTCTTTTATTCCAGGCATCGTTTCTTCAACCACAGCAATGTGTAAAGACACTTTTGAGGTTAAGTGGTTGGGCCACACACTTTTTTATTATTCACCATCCAACATCACGGTATTATACAGTTTCGGTTATTAATATTCACTATGGAATACTTTTTGAGGACAGAAGACATGATAAATGAGGCATCAATCAATATTGTTAAAATGCCGTTAAGTCAATAAACTATATTCGTGAAGCAGGTCGGCGTGAGCATTTGCGATCACGGTCAATAACTGGGTTGTTGAAAAAAAAAAAAGTTTTATTTTTAATTTTTTTTATGAAGCATTTATTGCATTAGATCCCAAAACAGAGAAAAAAATTGATTTTGTATAAGCCTGTATATAGTTATTAATAATTAAAAAGTCCAAAAAATTCAAATTTTTTATATGATCGTGAAACGCTACGTGATTGGTGCAAGCGTTCGTGTTGTTAAGGGGTTAAGCGGACGCCACGCCCATGCTGTAGGCTACTGCAAACTGTGTGATTAACCTCTCAAGCGTTCGGAAATTTTTCGATAAATTTCAATACTATTTCGTGTTTCGTGAAGTTTAAAAGCAGTGATGTGTGAAAAGGGATTTGTAAAAGCAAACGCAAATAATTTGCCACAGATAAATATGCTCATGGTGTTGCAATTTCTAAAAGACGATGATCGTTTCAATGCTCCAGAGATGCGTTGTGCTGAAGCTTCCCTGTAAATAAAAATCTTGCCTTTGCATAAATAAAATCGCAGTTAAGGAGATAATTTGCTGCAAAGTGATACTGGTTGTATTAATTTTTTTTAAATTTCATTATTTGAAGGGCCGGTCGTGAGAGCTACCGAGATGCAGCAATAGGTTATGTTCAATTGAAACGTGAAGGAGACATCTGCATCGTGAAATGTCGAGTATGTCCTGAACATAAAGTTCGAAGCAAGACATATTCTGCAACATTAATTGTTAATGAAAAAACCGAAAATATTAGAGACGGATTTGCTGTCTTTGAGGTTATCCCGTCTCACCGCGTTGAACCATTTTTTACGAATATTTACATCTCGTGGCACTGTTAGAAAAACTTTGTTCGGTGCATTTTTTGTTGTGTTTTTGCACAAAGGTACGAAACACGCCCTATACGTCTTAATCGTTGCCATTTTCAATAAAAATCTGTATTTGCAGTAATATCGTATAGCGTGTTTCACCTCGTGACGTCACAGACCGTTCGGGTAACTTCGGGCGTGATCGGAGCGTCGTTGGCTATGACTTTATAATTTAATTTTCTAAAGATGCATATCTTCGTAAATATTAACTTAAAAAAAACAGAACATCACTTCTCAATAAAACATGGATATAAACTTTCCAAAAAAAAAAATTACGTTTAACTACCCAACTGTCTTACATAGAGGTTAGAACACTTCTATATCGGCAACATGGCCGCCCAGGAGTAACGTGTCCCCGTTATTGTCGCCGCATAAACTAGTAGTCGCCCAGAACGCCCGCATGACCCCAGAGATGAGTTGGGAGATGTCTGGAGGAGGCCTTTTTAGTGGTTCCGATGGAAGACGTGCGAACCTGGTGGCCAAATCCGAAAGTTGGAGGTTAACAAGGGTAATCAACCAAGCAATCTCGGGCGCTCGACGGATTGCGCTCGCGCGCACGCAGTGGTCGTGGATAAGCGCCACAGCTGTGGTGCGGCGAAATTGGAAAGTTGAAGGTTAACAAGGGTACTCAACCAAGCAATCTCGGGCGCTCGTCGAATTGCGCTCGCGCGTACACAGTCAACGTGTATAATCCAACCGGCAAATTACCGACGGAGTCGATCGATATTTGATATAGCACGCGCGCACGTAAATGCTCGTGGATGACGGCTTCGGTTCGGAGAATTTTTAACTCCCGACTGAAAAAAGGGAGTTATTAACTCCCGACTGAAAAAAGGGAGTTATTAACTCCCGACTGAAAAAAGGGAGTTATGTGTTTCGTCGTACCGACGTGAATTGGCGTAATCCATTGTAAGAGCATAACGCCCAAACGGTTAATCTTCTTCTAACAGATTTTTGCGCATCGGTTCCGTGGGTCCCACAGATGGTTTTGAAATCATCATATTCTAATCGGATGTGAACTCGTAGAGATATTAAATGTTGAAAAAACACTTCGATTTTCAAATTTTTCATATCGCAATTCACCAGAGCAGAGCTCAAGCGAGCCCGCTGATTGGCTGAGTAATACTCGCATCGTTCGTAACCTGCTTCATTCCTATACTGGGTTGTCCGCTTGCCATGCCAAGCAGACGATCAGCTGGCTCGCTCGGAATTGTCGGGCCCACTGATTGGCTGGGCAGGTACAGTCAGCCTTAAGAACTAGGTCCAGTTCGACAGCTACGACCCGTTATATGACTCAAATATTCTCACCCGACTGTCAACGCTGTGCTATATTACCCGGCAGACGCTTTGCGAAAAAACCACGCTTTGCGAAAAGAGCCACGCGTTCCGGTAGAAAAAAAAACAAAAACTCGTGTGCCCCTCGTTCGCTCAATTTAATTCGATTATAGGACACATCGACGCTAGTATTAATTAAAAAAAAAGAAAATAAACATGCAGCCGTTAAAAATTGAAAAACGCATAGAACTAACATGATAAAAATTTTGAAATAAATTTAAATTTAAAAAATTCAAAAAAACTCCCGACTGAAAAAAGGATAATATGAAAAGTATATTGAATAAAAATACATATATATATTCAATGCATGAAAATTTAAAAAGGATGAAATAATTCAAGATATAATCCTAGTTGATCCATAGTTCGAATTATGATCGGGCATTTTCGTGAATCCAATATTTTGAACTAGATTAATTTCCTAAGTGCCCTATATGCAGTCGGGAGACGTCATTGATTGCACAGAAACATGATATTGAATATAGATATTCGATTATGGAAAGGTCATTGAGTGGACAGAAAGATGATATCGAATATAGATATTTGACGATGCGGAAGAGGACGTCTCCCGACTGCATATAGGGCACTAAGGAAATTAATCTAGTTCAAAATATTGGATTCACCGAAATGCCCGATCATAATTCGAACTATGGATCAACTAGGATTATATCTTGAATTATTTCATCCTTTTTAAATTTTCATGCATTGAATATATATATGTATTTTTATTCAATATACTTTTCATATTATCCTTTTTTCAGTCGGGAGTTTTTTTAAATTTTTTAAATTTAAATTTATTTCGCCGTTTGCGTCTCGTTCGCGACAATCCAGTCGCGCGTTTCGCTTACATTGTAGCTATGTTTACCAGGCTCTCTCGCACCACCGTTATCTTCAATTAGCACCTGCTCACTTGGATTCCGTCTTTCTCATTGCATGAGGTCTACTGCATATTTATACATATATATATATAAATGAGCGATTCCACGTGACTTCAGCCACTCAAAAAAAAAGTTTTCCACAAATAATTTTAAAAAATTGAGCTATTTTTTTGCAATATATTCACCGAGTGCCGATTTTTTTAAAATTTTTTTGACGGTTTTATCGTTAATTAAAGTTTTTTTGTACTTTTCCATTCAAATGGCTGTATCTTTGGCAGGGTTTGACGTATTTACATTTGTAAAAAACGAAAATGTGCGTCTTTTTAAGGCCTTCCAGAAAAAAATTACTTTAGATTCTATTGAGCAAGTTGCACGTCCGTTTCAGGGCAAAATATGCAAAAATATTTTTTTTCTCAAAAAATGCATTTTTAATTTTTTTTTTCAAAATTTCCCCGAATTCTGAATACGAAAAAAGAATTTTTGGTATTTTTTATATCGTGGGACCAGCAATCGGTAATGCGTAATTTTACCGATTTCATTAATAGATTTTTTTCAGTTTGATTTTTTTTTTTTTCATGGGCTCCAGTCACTTTACGCGAGTTCAGAAGCCTCCTTGAAAGAGAAATTAATGATAATCACTGCTCGTTGAATCGCGTAAAGCGAAAAAATCAAACTCTAAAAAATCTATTAATGAAATCGGTAAAATTACGCATTACCGATTGCCGGTCCCACGATATAAAAAATACCAAAAATTCTTTTTTCGTATTCAGAATTTGGGGAAATTTTGAAAAAAAAAATTAAAAATGCATTTTTTGAGAAAAAAAATATTTTTGCATATTTTGCCCTAAAACGGACGTGCAACTTGCTCAATAGAATCTAAAGTAATTTTTTTCTGGAAGGCCTTAAAAACACGCACATTTTCGTTTCTTACAGATGTAAATACGTCAAACCCTGCCAAAGATACAGCCATTTGAATGGACAAATACAAAAAAACTTTAATTAACGATAGAACCGTCAAAAAAATTTTGAAAAAATCGGCACTCGGTGAATATATTGCAAAAAAATGGCTCAATTTTTTAAAATTATTTGTGGAAAATTTTTTTTTTGAGTGGCTGAAGTCACGTGGAATCGCTCATATATATCTATATATATATATTTATATATATATATATATATATATATATATATATATATCTTTGAGGCATGAACCGTTATATCATATCGCGGAGATATGGCAACGATGTGATCTCATGGTTGCCGAATCTCCGCACCATCCGAACAGCTGTCGGCGAGAATCCGCAAAATCGTGTTTCGCTGAGAAATACATACGGGGGAGAGCGCGGGTTTATCGGAAATGCTCGGGACAACTCGGCTTTCTACGCCGAGATAGCAGACGTATGTGCGTTGAGACTGGCTCGGGCCGGTAATGAACGTAGCCTTCTGATTGGCCCGCTCTGCGCATGATCGGACCGGAGGCGGGAGATGCGAATGTGAACATATAGACGAATAACCTCAAACGCAGTGTTAGAAAGTTATAGGCTCTTTCTGTCACATTCGCCTCTCCCGCCTCCGGTCCGATCATGCGCAGAGCGGGCCAATCAGAAGGCTACGTTCATTACCGGCGCGAGCCAGTCCCAACGCAGATACGTCTGCTATCTCGGCGTAGAAAGCCGAGTTGTCCCGAGCATTTCCGATAAACCCGTGCTCTCCCCCGTATGTATTTCTCAGCGAAACACGATTTTGCGGATTCTCGCCGACAGCTGTTCGGATGGTGCGGAGATTCGGCAACCATGAGATCACATCGTTGCCATATCTCCGCGATATGATATAACGGTTCATGCCTCAAAGATATATATATATATATATATATATATATATAAATATGCAGTAGACCTCATGCAATGAGAAAGACGGAATCCAAGTGAGCAGGTGCTAATTGAAGATAACGGTGGTGCGAGAGAGCCTGGTAAACATAGCTACAATGTAAGCGAAACGCGCGACTGGATTGTCGCGAACGAGACGTAAACGGCGAAAAAATTCTCCGAACCGAAGCCGTCATCCACAAGCATTTACGTGCGCGCGTGCTATATCGAATATCGATCGACTCCGTCGGTAATTTGCCGGTTGGATTATACACGCTGACTGTGTGCGCGCGAGCGCAATTCGACGAGCGCCCGAGATTGCTTGGTTGAGTACCCTTGTTAACCTCCAACTTTCCAATTTCGCCGCACCACGGCTGTGGCGCTTATCCACGCCCACTGCGTGCGCGCGAGCGCAATCCGACGAGCGCCCGAGATTGCTTGGTTGATTACCCTTGTTAACCTCCAGCTTTCGGATTTGGCCACCAGGTTCGCACGTCTTCCATCGGAACCACTAAAAAGGCCTCCTCCAGACATCTCCCAACTCATCTCTGATGACCCCCACTCCGCAAAGCGTCTCTCCCGCTCGTTCCTCGCAGTGTCAGCTGGCCAGGGGGGTGACACATAGCTCGCTGAGCAGTACGCGAATTTCAGCCGATGTTTAGTTCGAACCAGCCGCGCTACTAATCCTGTGTGCGGTGTGCGCGACCAGTGAGAATATCCGATATTATGAATTTCATGTGAATTGCACATGTTTATTATACAGTCTATATCACGGTCTTACATACAGGTCTGGAAACGAAGTCAAATTCTGGTAGTGGGGGAGGGTACCTTAGCGTCGACGCATTTAAAACTATCGATGCTACTAGACGGCGCTGTCGTCGGGGGATCAGCCTTAAACATAACCTCACATTTGATGTATAAACATTTACATTTGATATGTAGCAATATTCAGGGGTAAAATATTAATCTAATACATTCATGGGAATATAACGATCTTCGATCAATTTAATGAAATTACCAGTTTTGGCTCTCCTGTTTTATATTCAATTTTGAATATCGCTCCAGTTTACGCTTTAATAGGTTAGTACCGGGTTAGTATATCATGCGCATGGCGCATGCTATGGTTGATCCCCCGATCGCAGCGCGGCCCTGGTGGCTACAACGTCACCCTCAGTTCGGCGACGTTAAGCGAACTACCCCCACCAGCTTCGTTTCCAGACCTGTATGTAAGACCGTGGTCTATATTATTATTATTATTATTATTATTATTATTATCATCATCATCATCATCATCATCATCATCATCATCATCATCATCATCATCATCATCATCATCATCATCATCATCATCATCATCATCATCATCATCATCATCATCATCATCATCATCATCATCATCATCATCATCATCATCATCATCATCATCATCATCATCATCATCATCATCATCATCATCATCATCATCATCATCATCATCATCATCATCATCATCATCATCATCATCATCATCATCATCATCATCATCATCATCATCATCATCATCATCATTATATACTAAGCAAAAGAATGAAAGAAGAAATGGTGTAAGATTATTATTTATTAACTATTATACACATTATTATAAACAGTCACAATGGTCATGATATCACAGGTAAAAAGTATGCAGGCAAATAGTACCTTACCCGAGTAAAAATGATTATATATGAACATATATAATTGTATATAAACGTATACAATTGTATACGTTTATATACAAAAATATAAAATTCTATCGGGCCAATTTTTGTATACAATTGTATATGATCAATTATAATATCTTAATACAAATATATCACTTTGTAAGTAGATGCATCTACTTACAAAGTGATATTTGTATTAAGATATTTGTCGAATCTGTGTAACTTAGCGCATTGGAAAAATTTCCAATAAAAAGATGCACTAACTGGAATTCATTAATTTATTCATGTGATTTTAATATCTACCATATTATGTACAGATTTACCCCAGTAAAAATGATTGCATATAATTTGACACAATCATATATATTTATATATAGGTTCATATAATTGTATAGTAATTGATCATGTACAATTGTATACAAATATTGGCTCGATATAATTTTATATATTTGTATATAAACGTATACAATTGTAATGTACTTAAGTACATTTATGACACGTACACTACTACGAAATAAAAATTTCTGAAGAGTGTGAGTTTGCAGCACGAGCAAAAGGCGAGTGACAATCATATAAAAATGATATACAATCATATATATTTATATATAGGTTCATATAATTGTATAGTAATTGATCATGTACAATTGTATACAAATATTGGCTCGATATAATTTTATATATTTGTATATAAACGTATACAATTGTAATGTACTTAAGTACATTTATGACACGTACACTACTACGAAATAAAAATTTCTGAAGAGTGTGAGTTTGCAGCACGAGCAAAAGGCGAGTGATGCAATCACACGAGTCAAGAAAATGTTTTTCGCACCAGTTTCGTATACATTATATATAATCATATACAAGACTATATTGAATTTATAACTGTATATGATATTATATATAATTATATAAACTCCCTATAAAAACGGTATCTCCATATATCATTATATATACACTACCGCTCCGCAGTATCAGACCACTTACCGCGCGCCCAACCAAAAACTGGTCGCGACTTTGAAAGATGGTAGCTCCGTCAAAAATGAAGCCACAGATTTTTTATGCAGACCATCGCAAAGCTTATTCAATTGTGCGTCGAATGAACCCTAGCCAAGTGGATCCCGACTTCTGTATGTCGATAAATCATGTGAGGAAGACAAAAAAATAATTCCGATTTCGACAGAATTTCCTGCCCCAACTTCGACCCAACTCCGATTCTAGGAAAATTTTTTTAAAAATCTGGGAAAATTCCAGAAGCACCGTTAAGACTTCAGCTCTCGATCCGTCGAAAAAAAATCAAAAAATCTCAACGGGTTCTTGAGATATGAGATTATATGTGTGAGCGTGCAGAATCATCATCACGACCGTCGATAGCCCGACTCGAGGTCTCCGCGAGCGCTTCGGCTGTCACGCCAGGGCCGAATATCAAGTAGGGGCTCGCGTGTCTTAGAATTTTTCGTCCATTTTTCGAAGAATTTTTCTAAATCGGTCGCGTTCCGCGTGGAACACCCCATATACATATAATAAATAATATACCGCTCGTTAATTTGTTGCATTCAATAATTCTGATTTCTTAATTAAAATTCGATTTCTATTCAATGAATAATTGACGAATAATGATCCGAAAGATTGCCTCTTGAGAAGTTTTTCTTTTAATTATCAGTCAATTATACAGTACACTCCTTGATAAATATATTCGTTTACTAGCGTTCATAATTCTCACAAGATAATTTGGCGAATATTCTAAAAATTAATCGAAAAGAAAAACTTTGAGTGGAGTAATAGTAGCCCACGCGAGCCCCTACTTGATATTCGGCCCTGGCGTGACAGCCGAAGCGCTCGCGAAGACCTCGAGTCGGGCTATCGACGGTCGTGATGATGATTCTGCACGCTCACACATATAATCTCATATCTCAAGAACCCGTTGAGATTTTTTGATTTTTTTTCGACGGATCGAGAGCTGAAGTCTTAACGGTGCTTCTGGAATTTTCCCAGATTTTTAAAAAAATTTTCCTAGAATCGGGGTTGGGTCGAAGTTGGGGCAGGAAATTCTGTCGAAATCGGAATTATTTTTTTGTCTTCCTCACATGATTTATCGACATACAGAAGTCCGGATCCACTTGGCTAGGGTTCATTCGACGCACAATTGAGTAAGCTTTGCGATGGTCTGCATAAAAAATCTGTGGCTTTATTTTTGACGGAGCTACCATCTTTCAAAGTCACGACCAGTTTTTAGTTGGGCGCGCGGTAAGTGGTCTGATACTGCGGAGCGGTAGTGTAGAACCTTATATAATGATATCAAATCAAATTTGATGGAAGTACATTGATATCGGATCATATATACAAATGTATAGAGTTATATACAATGATATATAACCCTATATATAAATATATATGATTGTATATCATTTTTATATAATTGTATCTAATTATATACAATCATTTTTACTCGGGTACGTTTTACAAAACTTCGCAATTTTCTTTTTATTTTGATTATCTTTTCGTTGTTCCGCATTCATGCGGCCTGCGAAACTCGTCATTCTCTTCGATACAAAGATACGTATCAACATATATATGATATCATGTGCATGCAAGCTACAAGGAAACCTCAGGTTCACAGCACGTCCTCTTATTGCTTCTTTGCACTCGGTTTTCTCTCAACAAATTCGTTGGCACAGTGAAAAAGTGTACTTTTTCAGGATTCGACCGATATCCTGATGTACACCCAGGTACAATGCACATCGGCATTTCGGTCAAATTTTCATAACTGTTCCAACTTTTTTTTCTGAACTAAACAAGCTCACGATCGAAACGCACGAAACCCACGAGACGCACGAGACCACAAGACTCAAGTGGCGGCAAAGGCAGCTCACAGGACTAGTAGCGCCGCGTATAGGCCAGCAAACGAACGAAGCATAGGCGTTGTAAGGCGAACGTTCCACCGTATACGAATAGCATTAGTCTGTCACCCCCCTGGCGAGACCTTTAATACCGCACATTTGGAGGATCACACTTTAGCCGATATAGCCGAAAACTGAAATACCGCCCGAGTTGCGGGTTTTGGGGGATCACACTTAACAGGGTTCGGCATCTGGCCGCTATAATTTAGCGCCAAATGCCTGACGTTTTGCCGCCGCCTAAAACGCTGGCATTGGCCATCTCCCAATTCATCTCTGGTCTGACCGGTCTGACTAACACATAAGTTCGTGGTTTGTGTAGAAGTGTATCAGTGAGATGAGCCAACCCAAAAAAGCGCCAAATAATGTCTGTGCGTATATAAAGTACGTGCGTGCTGAAGTTGCTGAACTTCCAAACCGAGAGTAACAGTTGTGCTGTGCTAGTCAATATAAAATAGCAACGTGTGTTATTGGGAAGTGATATTAATATATATCATTAATATTCATATAAAATGTCTCGAAGTAATAATTATGTTATCGTCGAATTCAGTGACGGCATGAGTATCGTCCCCCTCGTGTGGCTTCATGAGAATCAAAGAAAATGCTGGTGGCCAAGTTTCCTAAAGACGAAGCTCTTAATCGATCGTGCCATTATAAATAAAATTGAACCAAATAAGGACGAGCATGATTGGGATAATTTTCGGGTTCAAAATTTTTTTGGCTCAACAGGTATGTTTATGCAAACTTAAATTACAAATAAAAGTGCAATATCAGCAAATTTGAGATGTAATAGACATTCATCATGAATACAGGTCCGCAATGACTTCGTAATACTGTTGAATCCATTCTTATTTACAGATACCTATGCAAAAGCCATGGACAAACTAATTCAGGCGGAAGATACGTCCAATTTGGATGATACGGACTCAATAATAAACAACACCGAGAATTGGAATGAAGCCAAGAAAAAACAACGCAAAAAGGCTCGTAAACGATTCAGCAGCGATACCAGTGACAGTGAAAGCAGTGCAGAATGTGCGAAGAATGATCCTGGAAAACTGAATCAAGCACATAAACCTGAAGGACGAAAAGGTAGTATCATGTAGCTTTACAAAACAATTAGAGCGACTGCTATAAAAATAATCGATTGTAGGAAAAAATGTAAAGAAATCATCGCCGGTCATCGAGTCTCCGGGTTGGGGTCGAAACCCAGAACGAGCAATGTTTAGAAAGGGCAAAAACCCGAACGCGCAATGCTTCGAATGAAAATGTTCAGAAAGGGCAAAACTTCGAATGAGATTGTAGCGAACGTATTATATGCCGAACGCCTACCAGTCGGCGCGGTTTTCAACATTTCCCGACTTTCGAGCTTTCCCACGCGTAAACTATCAATGTTAGATATATGCCGTCGCGGACTTTTTTATAGGAAATTCAATTCTCTACAACATTGTTTATGTGAATTTTTGGTTTATATAGCGTTGTTTATCCAGCGTTTAGACAGAAACAAAATAAAACGATAAAAAAATCGATGCATTCTTACCTTCCCCTCAAAACGCTGGTTAAACAACGCTATATAGACCAAAAGTTTACATAAACAATGTTGTAGAGAATTGAATTTCCTATAAAAAAGTCAGTGACGGCATATATCTATCTGTGATAATTTACGAATGGGAAAGCTCGAAAGTTAGGAAATGTCAAAAACCGCGGCGGATTTTTATTTTTTTAAATTATCTTCAATTTAAAAATTAGCGTAAATTATCACAGTTAGATATATGCCGTCACTGACTTTTTTATAGGAAATTCAATTCTCTACAACATTGTTTATGTAAACTTTTGGTCTATATAGCGTTGTTTAACCAGCGTTTTGACGGGAAGGTAAGAATGCATCGATTTTTTTATCGTTTTATTTTGTTTCTGTCTAAACGCTGGTTAAATAACGCTATATAGACCAAAAGTTCACATAAACAATGTTGTAGAGAATTGAATTTCCTATAAAAAAAGTCCGCGACGGCATATATCTAACCTTGATAGTTTACGCGTGGGAAAGCTCGAAAGTCGGGAAATGTTGAAAATCGCGCCGACTGGTAGGCGTCCGGCATATAATACGTTCGCTACAATCTCATTCGAAGTTTTGCCCTTTCTGAACATTTTCATTTGAAGCATTGCGCGTTCGGGTTTTTGCCCTTTCTAAACATTGCTCGTTCTGGGTTTCGACCCCAACCCGAGTCTCCACCATATGTTTCGGACCTACTTTCGTCAACTGTTCTGCCACGAATTTCAGCTCATGTGGATACACGTGTAACGACTCGTACACCTTTATCACCATTACCAGTAGAACTGATCTCTACCGAAATAAATAATGATGACAATAATAGTACCTTCAATCGGGGGAGTGACATTGGTAATATTCTTCAAATTTGAATTATGAACTGCACCGAGATGGATTTGTGAGGTTCAGCAAGAGTCCGTACGCGTTTGAGGCAAACTTATTGAGAGCGCTTGGATTCGCGCAGTTGGTGAGCACCGTAATGACAATGTGGAATCTTCAAATAGAAAGTAATGTTCTATTTGAAATTTGAATTGTCATTACGGCGCTCACCAACTGCGTGAATCCAAGCGCTCTTGAAAAGTAAGGCTCAAACGCTTAGGAGCTCGTTCCTTGCGGAATATCACATTTATTCTTCTGAATAATTAAATTTTTTGGCTGCAGATGAGTTTCAATTATTCACTGTCAAGAAATTGACAGAAATTTCACACAAAGTAAAAGCGATCGAAAAGAGCGTGGCCAAATTGCAAGAGAAATTAGACACCAACGACATTAGACTTTCAACGATGATGAGGAAGACATCAACTTGCCCCTTCAATACGAAGAGGAATTGCGAGAATTCGAAACAAAATTGAAGAGAAAAGAATTTCAGAACAAAGTAGTAAGTATTCATTTATAAATGTAAGGGGGCAGGACGACCCAATGGGATCTGGTCAAAACCCTTACATTTTCAGAAATGGACGCCAATTTTTGCATCCATTTGGGGTAACCCACAAATATCCCTTCATTCTTTCCGAAATTTTTCCTACCACTGCAGTAAAAGAATTTAAAAATTTCAAATTAGAGGTATCGGGCATTTGGACATTTAAAGAAATTTATGAATATTCTTTCATGTATTCTGCTTTCAAAAAAATAGTGTTCCTCTGTAATCTCAGAATGGGATCTTTATTGCTAATATTTATTGTTTTTGCTTCCTCATAGAGGAAGCTTTGTTTTCGTGAAATTTTTTTTTTTCGAGATGTTCATGAAAACGTGTTCAGTATGTCTCAAAACACCTAAAAAACACATTTAGAAAAAATGTCCGGATGTATGTGTGTGTGTGTGTGTGTGTGTGTGTGTGTGTGTGTGTGTGTGTGTGTGTGTGTATGTGTGTAGTAATGGTTAACCGCTCACAACTTGAAAACGGCTCGAGATATCAAGCTGAAATTTGTCACACATGTGAAGGGTTCACGGCGCATAGCACAATTTAATTTTTGGAAAAATCTATCAAGTTATTTTGTTTTCACAGCATTTTTTCAAAATTCAAATATTATTTTTGGTCTCTAGCACCCACAATTTTAGAGATATCGAGCTCAAATTCAGTATAATGTTGTACGAGTACAGGGAGATGCTCGATACCGAATTTGGAAAAAATCCACGCTTTGCTTTACTTTTAAAGCATTTTTTAATGTGAAAAAAACGATCTTTACACTCTAACTGGAGCAATTTTTGAGATATCGGACTTAAATTTGGTACGAAGTTGCGCAATTATCCAAAGAGAAACCCGATTGAATTTGGGCAAAATCCATCAAGTCATTTATATTTCATGGCGTTTTGAAAAATTTCCAAAAATCAATGTAACTGCTCCAGCTTCCATAATTTTTGAGATATCTGGCTGGAATTTAGTACGAAGTTGCACTACCATTGAAAGAGGTTTCGGATTGAATTTGGACAAAATCCAACAAGACGTTCAGATTTTATGGCGTTTTGAAATTTTTCCAAAATTCAATGTAAGTGCTCTAGCTTCCATAATTTTCTAGATATCCGGCTGAAATTTAGTACGAAGTTGCACTATCATCCAAAGGGATTTCCTGTTGAATTTGGATAAAATCTAACAAGGAGTTCAGATTTTATGCGAATTATAATTTTTCAAATTTCACATGAATTGCCCTATGTATATTGATTTCGACTCACATCACACTCACAAGGAGCCTTCAACGTCACGAAAGTGAACAAGGGTGCAAAGTAGAACCTTGCACATTGCTTCCTCATAGTTTTGTACCGTTTTTAAATTATTAAGATGTACAGTAGAACCTTGCTTATGGCTTCCTTATCTTCTTACACATTTGCCAAAGCTTCCTCTATGAGGAAGCCAAAATTGATCGACACATGGTTCCTTATAGAGGAAGCTTTGGCAAATGTGTAAGAAGATAAGGAAGCCATAAGCAAGGTTCTACTGTACATCTTAATAATTTAAAAACGGTACAAAACTATGAGGAAGCAATGTGCAAGGTTCTACTTTGCACCCTTGTTATTTTTGAAACTATTGAAATAAAAAAAAAATTGAATACAAGTATCTTTGTATATAACGTTTAAATATAACCGATAAAACCAAGATATCGCTTTTTCATGAGAATTTTTTTTTTAAACAACAATAATATTATCTTCAAAGTTTTAAAAAAATTGTAATAGTTTCGAAAATGAAAAATTAAAAAATAAATATTAGCAATAAATATCCCATTCTAAAGTTATGTGGAAACTTTATTTTTTTAAATACAGGACACAAGAAAAAATGCATTCATTTAAAAAATGTCCAAATGCCTGATTTTTCCGATTGAATTTTTTTGAATTTTTTGAGGGGGAGGGGGTCGTGAGAAAATTTCGGAAAAAAACCAGGGGTTCTTGGGTTACCCCAAACTGAAGAAAAAATTGACAACTATTTCTGAAAACGTAAGGGTTTTGACTCGTTCAAATTGCGGCTCCCTACCCCAATACAAATAAGTCATTTCGAAACATCTAATCTATACTTGTCGTGCAGATCAATATTCTCCGAAAAACTGGAGGCCAAGAGGTCAACCCTGTGGTCTGCAGAGTCATGGCAAAATTATGGACGAACTCTCTCGCTGAATTGTATTCCTATGATGGCCGAAAAAAAAGAAACCTCTTAAGGGTTTGGACACGGAGAAATTGGATAAAAGTAAGAGCGTTTGCTGATCATTCGTGCTGAAAATGTCAGATAGAAAACTATTAAAATCGACATAATATGTTGTGTAATATTTCATTTACATATGAGGGCTGATATGTAATTTTGAACAATTTTATAGTTTCAATGAAACATTTTCTGCAGGAGTTATTTTTTAACGTAATTGACGTTATTTTTAACCGTGATAGTTCATTTCGAAAAACTATGAAAAAATTAATCTCATGTCTTGTCTCATATTTCCAGAAGTTGTGCATGTAATGTGTGCACCCACGGTAACAGACGTTCAAATAAAAGACAGTGTGGCAAAATGGTTGGCTCAAGCCAAAACCCGGCGCATGCGTAAAGAAGAACGGGCATTTCAACAAGAAGATAGTCAAGAGTAGAAGTTCGCGCGCGAAGGAGACGGCCACGTAGGCGCTGAGGACCGGCGGTGCATAATCGCGTATTGCGTACCAAAGATAAAACCAAATTATAAAACTTGTCGAAATCGAAGTCGAGGAAACCTATTGCCCACAATCAGTAAAGCGTGTAACTGAACTCGTACCACGTGAACACCTCTGTTCCTTTCCTGACAAAAAAATAAAATAAATCAATAACAAGAAAATTCAAGAAATTCGATCTCTTAAATGAAATTTATTGACAGTTGTTTGCCACGATCAATGATCCTCTTATTCACTAATGAAATGGAGATCAAAATTGGTGTCATCTCTATTACTAATATAATAATAGAAAGGAAAAATATCCCTCCTACTTCACTGAAATTGATTTCAGGGTAGCAGAGTGGTAAGGTTACCACGTCATTGTTTAAATGTTGCAGCAACATTGCATGCAACGTTACAGCAACTTTCACTGCAATATTATAAGAGTGGGACATAGCGCCATTGTAGCAACGCTGCAGCAACATTGCTAGCAATATTGCGATCCTGCAGAGCGATATTGGTACTACGTTCCTGCAATATTAAGTGCTGTTGGGGTATCGTCAGCGAACTGAAGGCAGTGACTTTTGGCATCGAGAGTCGATTCCAACTCGATTGTGTATAGGATATACAAAAGCGGGCTGAGGATGCAACCCTGGGGGACCCCTTTGAGCGAAGCGTAGGGACCGATCGTCTGACCATCTATTTCAAAAAATATATTTCTGTGACCGGTAAGGTTGTAAATGAATTTGCAGTAGGCCCACGGAAGCCCCAGATTTCGTAAGCCATGAGCCAGAATGCCCGGATCAACGTTATTAAAAGCCCCCGCGATATCAAGAAAAACGCAAGACGTATATTGTTTGTTAGCGAAGCCCGTATAAATTTCACTGGTAAGTATTACGAGGTTGTCTATGTAAGAGCGCGATTTTCGGAACCCAAATTGAGATTCAGCTAAAAGGTGGTTACTCTCAAGCCATTGAATTAGTCGTATATGGATCAATCTTTCCATAAGTTTTAAAAGGCAAGACGCTAAGGAAATTGGTCGAAATTTTCCTGGGCTTGATGTAGGAATAAATAGAATCGCGAAGTCGTGCCAGGAGTAAGGAAAAAGGCTAAATTTGAAAAAATCATTGAATGTAGCTAATATTAGATTTTGAATTGATTGCGGGAGATTGGAGATTATAGAATTATTTATTCTACCTGGTCCTGACGCAGCTTTATGATTGCAACCGCGGATGGCTCCTTTAAGCTCAGAGCTTGTGAAGGGACATGTGAGCTGATCGTTTGCTATAAAAATATTGGGAACATTTTTATAAAAACACGACGGTGGGCAAAAGTTGTCTATCAGTTCGATTTTTTTGCTTGTGGAGTCGGAGTCTCCACGAGAGAGGTTGGAGTTTGGAAGATTTTTATGACGAAAACGTTGAATTTTGGACCAGACAACACTAGCCGAAGTGCGAAGGTCTATTGATTGCGTGAAGCGGATCCAAGATTCTTTCTAGGCCTTTCGGAAGGTTTTTTGTGCTCTAGCATCCAGCTCTTTAACTCTCGTTAAGTTTGCAGTACTAATATTTCTCAAAAAAAAGCCCATGCTTTTCTTCGAGCCCTATTAGCCCCTTGACAGCTTTCGTTCCACCAAATAGCAGGGGCAGACTTAGAAGATGGAGTTCGCCGGGTAACAGGGGAGGGGGAAGCTGTTTGAACCGTTTTATCTATAACTTTGACAATATTGTCGTATTGAACAAGGGGATCTGGGTCTGTCAATCTGGGTGCTGATGCATCCAGTTGGGATCTGAAGAGAGGCCAATCAATGTTTTTCAAGTGGTAACCACGAGGGCAGAACGGTATAGAATCGGGATCGATGTTGAGAGAAATCGAGATGGGGTGGTGATCACTGCAAAGTCGATCTGGCTTGACTTTCCAGGAGGCTAGGGGAAGTAAATTTGGAGTTATAAAAGTAAGGTCTATTGCTGAAGAATTGCGATTTGGAGGGGTGAAGAGAGTGGGGGAGCCGTCATTTAAAATAGCCAGATCGAAGTCCGAATAGGTGTCAAAAAGAGAGGTTCCTGTGATACAGTTGGAAGCACATCCCCAAAACGTGTGGTGACCATTGAAATCACCAGTCAGCAGCACTTTATCGAAGGGTGCAAGAAAATCCAAAAGATTGGTTCCAGTCCGCATTTTTAGCATTGAAAGCCGGGCATTTATATAAGGATACTATCAAAATGGGTCCTATGGATGAGTGAATCGATATCGAGAGAGTTTCTATTTTGCCGGGACTATGATATATATTAGGCTTCGAAAATTTAATCGATTTTCTTATGCATATGGCGAGTCCTCCACCTCTGTTATAATCCCTATTTTTAACAAACATGTTGAAACCGTCAATAGATGGGATGTAAGGAGAGCTAAGCGAGGTTTCGCAGAGGATAATAATATCGTATGAATTTGCTATATTTAAAAGGAGGCCAATTTTGTTACGCAAACTGTGGCAGTTCCATTGAAGAACGTTCTGTAGAATTTTTCAGGGAATATGGGGGAATATCTTACTTCGGAAAAATAAATTGTTTTTACACGGATGTTTATCGATGAAAAACAAGAGATAAAACTTTTCTTTATTTAAGGTAGTAACGCACAAACCGTAAGAGTCAAAGCAAGCCTAAAGCTATACCATCTCCAAATGAGTTACGTAGTACCTGTGTGTGACAAAGACGCGTGGTATGATGTCGATTAGAGAGAAAGAGAGAGAGACGATATTTTCCGATGTTTATTTGCTCATTATTCTCGTCACAGTCTGTTGATCTTTACGGTCAAGTGCCCAAAATGTTGCCCGAATATTAAACTTGCAGCTCGAAGTGTTTTCATTAAAATCTGACGGCAACTTTTTGTATTATATCAAATTTAGCGTGTTTTTCCATAAGGCTCAATGTTAAACGTGAAAAAATTAAAGTGTTGATATCTTTTTTCTCGTGCTCCGGAGGGCCATAAAAATTTAACTGGGCCTTTTTCTCATCAATACCCATAAGTATGCCAAGTTTCATGAAAATCGGACGGTAAAGTCTCCTATGTGCGTTACTACCTTAACAAAAGCAACTCGAAATACATATGGCTCGGACTTATACTGTTTTTTTTTTATTAGCAAGTGAGCTTGGCGCGACAATCGCCTTCTACTGTTGCGCCCCTCGCGCCACTCGATCGTACTGACTTTTCTCCGTGGCTACAGCGCACGCAGGCACGGGAGATTCGAGTACGAAAACTCTCATTCATTCAACACACTCACCGTTTGAGCACTCGTTATCGATAACATTTCACGTAGCAAGTTAAACTGTACTCTTGGTAACGATTTCGTAAATATATCTGCTCTTTGGTATTTCGTAGGAATATATTTCACCTCGATATCACGACTCGCGACTCTTTCACGAACGTAATGGAACTTGACATCTGTATGTTTAGTACGCTTGTGAAATTCTGAGTTTTTCGCAAGTCTTATTGCGCTTTGGTTATCGACCCAAATCACAGTTGGCTTATCACAGTGCGAACCGATTTCTTTTAGTAACTTTCGTAACCAGACAGCTTCTCGTGCAGCAGCCGTAGCAGCCACATATTCCGATTCCGTGGTGCTCAGCGTTACGATTTTCTGTCGTTGGCTTGACCACGAAATCACTCCGTTCGCGAACATAAACGCATATCCGGTGGTTGACCGACGCGTTTCTATATCACCTGCAAAATCGGCGTCGCAATAACCGATAAGCTCCGACTCTTTTTCTCCACTTTTGTAGAGTATTCCGTGATCTTTTGTTCCGACCAAATAGGCGAAAATACGTTTTACAGCCAACCAATGCGCGCGATTATGTTTATTCAAGTACTTCGATACTGAGTTAACCGCGAATGCAATGTCGGGACGCGACACAACCGCCAAGAACATTAAAGACCCTATCGCTTCGCGATACGGTACACTCTCGCATTTATCTTCGTCTTCCGCTGAATGCATTGCAACGTTCGGATCAGCAGGCACAGATAGAGATTTCGCACTTCACATACCAAATTTCCTGAGGATTTTTTCAGCGTACTCGGATTGATGAATGAACATCGTTTTCTCGATACGATTTCGTTCTATCTGCAAGCCTACAAATCGCGACGCATCACCTGTCGTTATTCTGAATGCACTTCTCAAACAACTTATCACCGCATTCAGCACTCCACTCGACTCTGAAGCCACTAGGCCATCTTCAACGAACAACGCTAGGAAAACATTCACGCCATCGACAGTCCCTTTAAATATACACTGATCCGCATCACCTCGAGCAAAGTTAAACTTTCTCAAAAAAATTGTGAATTTTCGATTCCAGCACCTAGGTGACTGTTTCAGGCCATAGAGCGACTTGTTTAGTTTACACACACGATTTTTATTTACATCCGAACTTTCTTCGATATCCAGACCCTCTGGAACTTTCATAAAAATTTCTTCCTCCAGCTCACCGTATAGGAAAGCCGTGCACACGTCAAATTGAATCAGCTCGTAGTCTTCTTGTGTTGTTTTCGCCAGGAACGCTCGAAGCGAATCGTAACGAATGACAGGCGCGAACGTTTCGTTATTATCGACGCCTTGTCGCTGTAGAAAACCTCGTGCGCATAGACGTGCCTTATAACGACACTCACCCGTTGATGACCCCTGAACGACCTTGAAGACCCATTTCGAATCTATTAGCTTGTCGTCCGGTTTCTTGTTGACCACCGTCCAGGTTTCGTTATTTTCGTGAGCTAGCAGCTCTTGATTAATAGCCTCCGACCATTTTGATCGATCAGGTCCACTCACCGCCTCCTGAAACGTTGCCGGTGTCTCGTGCTCCTCTACGCAATCGATCTCGTAAAGATACCTTGCCGGTCGCTGAATTAGCCGTCGATCTCTGAGTTGTTCAGTCGATTCTTCTCGTTGCTCGTTCAGCACTTCGATTCTTTCTTCCTGCTTGCGTAGGTCCACGTCGTCCTGTACTTGCTCTCTCTGTACCTCTTCTTCGTCCGATCCGTCCAAAATCTCAGCTTCTACGTTCTCTTGAACTATTTTTAATCTCGCTTCTTCGGGGTGACTTGCACTCGTACTCTCGACAGCTCCAGTTTCGTTAAAAACGACATCACGAGACACAACAATCGTTTTCTTTTCAGGGTCATACAGATGATAGTTTGACGACTCATCCTGGTATCCCACCAGTATCAATTTCTTTGCTTTGTCGTCGAGTTTCTTTCGGAACTGTTTGGGAACATGAGCATACGCCGTTGATCCGAAAACTCTCACGTGACCCAGCTCCGGTTTTCTCCCGGTCCACTCTTCGTATGCTATCTTGATCCCTTTTCTGGTCGAGTGCGTCGTTCTGTTGAGCACATACACAGCTGTACTCACCGCTTCAGCCCACAGTGTCTTTGGAAGGTCTTTCGCGCGAATCATCGTTCTAGCGCTTTCAAAAATCGTTCGATTCGCCCTCTCCGCCTTCCCGTTTTGTTGTGGTGTATGCGGCGCTGAATTCTCCATGTTTATTCCTCGTGCTTCAAGATACGCTTCCATTTTTTTTATTTTTATACTCGCCTCCGTTGTCCGATCTCACTGTCTTTATCCTCGACCCGAATTTGTTTTCGACCAGCCGATCGTAACTCTTGAATTTTTCAAACACTTCGTCTTTGTATTTCAGAAAATAAACATGACAAAAACTCGAGGCTTCATCGATGAACGTTATAAAGTAACTCGCACCACCTTGAGATTTTACCTGAATCGGTCCACACACATCAGTGTGCACGCACTCCCCCCGCTGCATTTCTCGCGAACTTGATTTTTCTTTAAACGGTTTTCGATGTGCCTTTCCCAGCTGACACGGCTCACAGAAAAAATTTTCAGTGTTTTTCTTTACCTTCACACCGGTCACCAGTTCGTTTTTAACCATGTCCTCGAGTGCACGAGCTCCAACATGTCCTAAACGTTCGTGCCACATTTTTAAATCGACCGACGACACGTTGATTTCCATCGTTTCTTTTGGTGACACTACACGGACAAGCATTCGATAAATCGAGTTGCCTTGATTGACACCGGTCATGACTACTTCGTCTTCCAATGACACTGTCACGTGTTCGTCGTCCAGACCGATAAAACAGCCTTTCTTAGCACACGCACCCATAGACAGCAAATTTTTCTTTATTTCAGGAACATAAAGCACATTTTCGATTCGAATGAGATTCCAACGTCCGTCAACAAACGCTTCGAGGTTGATATTTCCTTCCCCTTTTATCTCGCATTCAACGTCGTTGCCAAGCACCACAGTGCCATTGACGTCCATGCGGAGAGTCTCGAACCACTCACGTCGATGAGAAATATGACGAGAAGCTCCACTGTCGCCAATCGAGGCGTCTGCTTTATCGACCTCGAGAATTTGCTTCACTTGCGCCACCGAGATACCGACACGCTTTCGCGGCGTCATCGATTCGCTCTCTTTGACCGCGGCCACAAGCACATAACTCTGCGAACCACTATCGTCTTTATCCCCACCCCGTTGTTTCTTTTGCGGACAATCGCGCGCGTAATGTCCTTTTTCATGACATTTGAAGCATTTTATTTCTTTCAGGTCTTTTTGTTTTTTTTTTGTTTCAAATTCACCATTTTTTTCTTCGCACCACTGTTTTTTACGACAGCTAACACTTCGATCGTGTCACCGTTCGACCCGTGTCTCACTTCCTCACGCACAAGACGTTCCATCAGATTTTCGATGGTCTGTCTCTATTCGTCGACATTATCCCATGCCGTTTGAAAACTACTGAACCTCGGTGGCAACCCGGAAAGAATTTTTGCCATTACGGTTGCGTCAGACATTGCTTCACCGACGTTCTTTAGCTGCAGGGCCATATTTTTGATTTTCGACACGTGTTGCACCACCGTATAACTCGAATCCATTCTATACGCGTGAAACTTATTTAAAAGCAGCAACTTGCTCGATGCCGATTTTTGCTCGTATTGCCTGCACAGCGCGTCCCACATTTCTTTTGCGGTTTCACAAGTGATCAAAGATATTAGTTGCGATCTCTCGAGAGTCGTTGAAATCAGTACTCTACGACGCATGTGGCGATCCATTGAGAAATCGCAACATGCGTCGGTTGCCCGGCGGCGGCGCCTGTTGGATTTCTCGATCGATTTCCATTTGATTCTCCATACGATTTTCCAGGCCGTCATATAGGTTCGATTTCGTCACGAACGACAAGTTCAACAATCGTAACGTACGTCGGTTTCCGGTCGACGTCGCGTTTTCGTTCGGTTTGTTTGCGATGGCCGACAGAGCGCTAATGGTTATGGCTCCCAAAATTCTTTTCTGGGAGCCATCCTGTTCCGATCTTTGCGACTGGCCGGTTTTTCTACTCGGCTTATTCGTCGGCTCGTTTCTCGCGGGACGTGGTGAGGGTTTGCGGGAGGATTGGTTCTTCGAATCTCATTCTTTTGCGAGTCTCAACCTGCAATCCTCCCACAAATGCCCCTTTTTATGGCAATAACAATAACGCACACGATTTCCACATTGTGGACCGTACGATTGTGATCGGGAGCGGGGAGACTTGCCCGTCCCGATCGTCATGGACAATTTCTGGAAACGTGTGAGGAGTTGCCGCAGTGGAAACAGACTCGACCGTCGTGACTCGGTCGCGAGCCACCGCTCCTCCGTTGGGGGACCGTCGAGGTTCCCCCGGAGCCCCTCTGGTGTATCATATTGCTGATTTCCAGGGCTCCATTCACGCACTCGTGCAGCGTTGCATAATTTCGAGCTCGCACGAGTAGCTGCACATCTCCACGCAAACCGTTTTCGAAATTCGCCTGAGCACTGCTTCTAGTCGAATCTTCGATGGTTCGAGCCTCGCCCGGCGTGGAAACGCGTTCGCACAATTTTCCTATCAGTTCGACCGTAATTTTTTCGGCTCGCGCTGCATAGGAAGCTACGCTTTCTCCGTTATTTTGTCGGAGGGAACTAAATTCCATCTGTAAGGCCGCCAGAGATTTTCTCATCCCGTACAGGGCCTCTAGCTCGGCCTTGAGCACGCCGAGCGTTTGGATGTTTTTATGTTTTAGTTCCTGGGCCGGTCGACCAGTGATATTGCTAGATATAATTAATTCTAGCAATACCTCGTGGTCGTCGTACGCGACCCGGCAGAACACGGTTTCGCACGAGCGTAGAAACTCGTCCAATTGGTCGGGACCACCTCCGGAAAATGATCGAACATGCTTGAGTGCTGTGTTCAGATCGATTGTCCGGCGTCCGGTGTTTTCCCGCGGATTCTGGTTCGCTCGTTGTAATTCGAGCTGGTCCATCCGTTCTCGTAATTCGCGATTTTGGGCTTGCAAAATCCGAATTAATTCGTACGGGTCGCTGTTTACATCACGGAGCGTTTCGGCCATGTCTCGACGCACCGTCGTGTCATGAGTGGTATGCGCGAACGATCGTCTCCGCGACGGTCGGGACCGGTACTATCTAGCACGTGCCATCGTGGCGTGTTATCTCGTCTCCGAGTGACATTGCGATTTAAATCGCGTCGGCGCGAATCATCTATATTATCGTATTGACGTGAAGCGTCATTATCTACATCACGCCGGCGTGATTCGTTATTCTCTAACCTGCGTCACCGCGATTCATTGTACTCAAAATCCCGACGACGTGCGTCGTCGTCGGGCGAATCGCGGTGGATGGTGTCTTGATCGTCCGAATCACGTTGAGGTATTTCGACATCCTCTAGGTCGTATCGTACCGTGGGGTTCGCGTTGCGATTATTTCTCGATATCTCCCGCGGTATTGCTCCGAGATTTCGCGGCAGGCTGGGTCGAGCTAGAGCATTGCTTGGCTGACAATAATTTGCTCCGTTTCGGAGACTACGAATTTCTTCGTCGATCATGTCCTCCGTTACTGATCGACGCGAATTCCGACTTAATCGAGGGAGATCGAAATCGGATTCGATCGTTTCCGCGCGCGACGTTCCGCGCTCGGTTGTGCCACCGAGTTGTCGTAGGTTATTCGACAACGCGGCCCGTTGGCCGGGGGGCATCGCTCCGTCCGGTGACAGCTGATTCAAAGCCTCGTTCGTACGGAACGCGATGTCGCCGATGGCGGCATCGAGCATGGCCAGGGCGTTAACCTCCTCCCCCGGCAAGGGGGATTCGGTTGAATGCGCCCTGCGCGTGCTTCGACGGGGGTCGTTCGACATTTTTCGTACAAAATTTTTTTTTTAAATTCCAAGATCGATCGGTCGATATGAAATATTTATTGAAAAATTTTTTTTTCTATTTATCGCGGACGCGGATTAATTATCGTTAGAATTTTTCGCGACGGTCCGCGACCTCTCAGGTTCGATCTATTCAATTATCTTCGGTCGCGCAAAAAAATTTGTTTACCCCCGGCGCGAACTACGCAATAATATAAATTTTTTCTCGACTCGATTTTGGCTTTGGTAGTAAGCTACAATATAACTGCCACTTACAGGTAGATGATCCTTGTTGGCATGATATCCTTCCGAGCAGGTCCTTCCCTCAGTCCTCGTCCTTGTCCTTGACCCTCTGGAGTTGCTGATGGGCTGCTTGTCGCCTCCTCACGATGTCCTCGTGGTCGTGGGAGGACCAGGCTGGATTTCGACGACTGCGTGCCGAATCGAGCTCTGGGTTTGCTTTCACACAGGCACTGTTTTTTCACTTTAAACGGCACTGTGTACCCAGGTTAATTTCGTGACGTCTGCGTGTCAGAAATTTTTGTAACTCTGGGGTTTTTTCCGCGCGCGTGCTGACGTTGTTACTTGTGCAGCACCGCGTAGCCAGGCCAAAGTAATCGCGACGACTGCGTGTCGGGATTTTTGTTACTTTTGGCTCTGCGTGTTTTCTCGTGTTCAAATTCGTGACCGCACTGAATTTATTTCGGCAGATCCCACCGCTGCCACCAATGTTATGTCCCCGAAATTAACACGCGTCTCAGAAAGGATGCGGGTTGGAGGGGATATATGTTTTTGTAGGGATCGTTTACCGAATGAAGAGTTTAACTCAATAAATTAACAATGGGTTTTGAATTTATTTTACGATAGTGAGAATAAACTGTTCTTTTGATTGTACAAGCTCGCGATATCGCTTTACAGGTGTAGCGATGTCGCGTTAATAATACACTTTATCTTAAGGGAATCGTATTCGCCCGTCGCGTGGTGCGAGTTATCTACTTGTCGGCGCGCGTCGGGTTATCTGCTCACGTCGTGTCGCGAGCCGTGATACATGTAAGAAATACAAGTCCAGCGGATCGCGTCGCGAGAGCCTTTTGGAGGAGATCTGTTCGATTTGATGTTTCAGTTCAGACTGACAATCGATGCTTCGGATCGATCGTCGCGATCGTCGTTCAACGGTCGCGTGATTCTATGTCAGCAATTTTGACGGTCACTCGCGGCCCGTGTGCACTCGAAATTGCGTGATTCGGTTGGCGCAATGACCTTCGGGTCATTGCACGATTTAACGTCAGCTTTCTATTGAAAGAAAGTTTTGAAATGATTTTGCGGCGGAATTCCGCAGTGTTGAAATAGGTTCGCGAGGAATTCCGTTCGAAATAATATTTCAAAACAATACTTCCCAATAATATTTCCCAATAATATTTCCCAATAATATTTCCCAATGATATTTCCCAAGTAAAGTATGATTAATTATGACAATAGGTTATAATTAATGTAGTTTAACAATTTTGAATTTTTCGGGGCACAACATGTTTTTCGATCATTTCTTTTGTTCTATCGGTCTCATCGCTGAAACTCGTCGAGTTTTGATTCCAGCGTGAAAAAAGACAGCGACTGGAGCCTTGAGGAAGCTCGAAACATTCGTATTTTAGTTTTTTGCATTCATCTCCTGTTCAGAAAACTTCGTAGTTTCGGGGCCTCACGCGTGAGGTCAGCAGCTTTCGGCCGGTCGCTAGCTTGAACCACGCGGTGCGTGAACGAGCTTGCGACTTGACTCAATTATCGACGTTTGATCGCGATCGATTTCCGGGTTCTTCTTCACTTCGGGAATGAGTACGGGACGCTTCGGGTGTCGCTTCGCGTTACACCGGCCTCTTCTAGCCTTTTCTTCAACTTTTCGAACAACGGTCACGGTTAACGGTCGCACTTTTCTAACACAACAGTCTTTTCGGTCTCTTCGGTGTTTATCTCGTGTCTAGAGACGATTTACGCCCGGCTCTAAACTCTCGGTAAACAACTCGGTTCTTTTCGGGACACGGTTCGCTTCAATTATTTCAATAACTTCGGTTCTCTTCTATCGCGACGAGTTCGGTTTCGACACACGTTCGCGACACCGTTACGACGCCATTATTCACACGCGGCGTCACTTCAACCACCTGTACATAAGTCAATTGAATAAATCGTTGTTTGTGTATTTTTATTAACCGTGGTGTTTCGTGAACATTAAGTTTTTTCTGGACCCTTCTTCGACTCAACCCACTCCTCGATTTTCCACACCCCTTTCAACCTTAAGATCAGATCCGAGGTCTGTTCCCAGACATTTTATGGTCCTTCGAGCCGGATCGAGGTGAAAAGTGCGCGGAAAATCGAGTGAATTGCTAAAAAACGTTAAAACGGGAGTGCTTCAAATTTCTCATCGAGTGAAAAGCGTGCGAGAAACAGTTCTCTTCGTCCGTTTGTGCGGCTATTCGTAGCTCGGTCTCTCTCGCACGCATCGGTTACGGGACAGCACGCGCTCTCTCACGCAGACAGTTCGTGTTCTCCTCGTGTGAGAGGCGCGGCTAGCTCACGTATACACCGTTACGCGCGTGTGTTCGTGCAACGGTCACTTCGAATTCAGACGCTTCGGCCAGTGGCTCGCGCTCTCTCACAAGCGGTAGTGCGGGCTCACTCACTCGGACGCTTCGAATAGTGGTTCGCGCTCTCTTGCAAGCGGTAGTGCGCGCTCACTTCAACGGACGCTTCGATCTATAGTGCGCGCTCTCTCACACTGACCGTTCGTGTTCTCTTCGTGTGAGAGTGCGCGGCTGGCTCACGTATACACCGTTACGCGCGTGTGTTCGTGCAACGGTCACTTCGAATTCGGACGCTTGGACCAGTGGCTCGCGCTCGCTTACAAGCGGTAGTGCGCGCTCACTCACTCGGACGCTTCGGTCAGTGGTTCGCGCTCTCTTACCGGCGGTAGTGCGCGCTCACTCACTCGGACGCTTCGAGCGTTGCTATGCGCTCTCTCTTCACGTGGTAGCGCGCGCCCCCTCACACAGACTGTTCGGTTTTCTTCGTGTGATCGTGCGCGGCTAGCTTCTCACACACTCTCCTCACATGTGTGTGTGTGTAGTACGTTGTTCGCTTCTCGCTCGGACGCTTCGATAGTGCGTGCTCTCTCGCACAGACTGTTCGGGTTTCTTTGTGTGGTAGTGCGCGGCTAGCTCACGTATTCAACGGTACGCGCGTGTGTTCGTGCATCGGTCACTCACTCGGACTCTTCGACAAAACTTCGGGTTTTTTGACATTTCGTGCACACTTTTGTGACAGTTCGGTTTTTTAAACTCGGTGCACTTTGATTAATTTCAACTTCCGCGTTTTTTCGGCTTGTTGAATTTTCGTGACACTTCGACTATTTTGAAATTCCGTGTTCGGTTTTTTGAAATTTTGTGACACCTCGATTATTTTCAAATTCGGTTTTTCGGTTTTTGAATTTTGGTGACGCTTCGGTTTTCTGACACTTCGGGCACTTCAATTAATTTAAATTCCGTGAATTCGGTTTTTGACATTTTTGCGACGCTTCGTGTTGTTTTGACAGTTCGTGCCCTTCGATTATTTTGAAATTCAGTTTGTTCGGTTTTTGAAAATGTGGCGCCCTTCGATTAATTTGAAATTCCGGTTGTTCAGTTTTTTAAAAAACTTTGTGACACTTCGATTATTTTAAAATTCCGGTTGTTCGGTTTTTTGAAAAAATTTGTGACACTTCGATGCTTTGAAATTCCGTGTGTTCGGGTTTTTCACATTTGGTGCGCTTCGATTATTTTCAAATTCTGCGTTTTCGGTTTTTGAAATTTGGTGACGCTTCGGTTTTCTGACATTTTGGTGAACTTCGTTTATTTTCGATTTCCATGTTTTCGGTTTTTGAAATTTCGTAATATTTTCGGTTGTGAAATTTCGTGGCGTTTTCGCTGTTGACATTTTGGTGAACTTCGTTTATTTTCATTTTCCGAGTTTTCGGTTTTGGAAATTTCGTGATATTTTTCGTTTTTGAAATTTCGTCATATTTCCGGTTGTGAAATTTCGTGGCGTTTCCGCTGTTGACATTTTGGTGCGCTTCGTTTAATTTCAATTTTCGTGTCTTCGGTTTTTAAAATCTTGTGACATTTCCGGTTTCACTTCGTTTTTGCGGACAATTCGTGACTTCGACAATGTGGACCAGCCTCATCCAATCGGTTCACTTCATCTACGGCTTCAAATCCAGGTCTGACTCGATCGACATGAACTCTTTCTCCAGCAACAGCAATGCCAATTCGGACTTCGCCAGGTACTATTGCCGCAGCGGTCACTTCTGAGGAATCCCTTCGCCCTACCGGTTCAGTCATTCAGTATTGCCACGTCTGCTCCGGGCCTCACTTCATCGCAGAGTGTGATTTATTCAAACAGACCACTTCCACAGAGCGACGCCTCATCGCCTTCAGGAGACAGCTCTGCTTCAATTGCCTCGATAGACACTCGGCCAGCACATGCCGAGTTACTGACCGCTGCTCCGAGTGCAACGGCGATCATCACACTTTGATTCACCTTCCGTCGGATACGTCAACGGATTCTTCACTACCTTCGCCTTCAGTGACGGCCTTGCCAGCTCGCACTTCTCTATCACCTGACCTCAGAGTGGACAAGGGACGAGAAGATCTGTCAACTACCCATGAGTCAGACGAAACTGCCACCGCGGTCGCCTCTAAGGAACCCCTTCGCCCCACCGGTTCAGCAACTCAATGTTGCCACTTCTGCTTAGGATCGCACTTCATCGTGAAGTGCGCTCTTTTCAAACGAAAAACCCCCCAGGAGCGACGCTCCATCGCTGAGCAGAGACGGCTTTGCTTCAACTGCCTCGGTCCGCACTCGGCCATTAACTGCCGAGTTACTGGCCGATGCTTCGAATGCAACGAGAAGCATCATACGATGATTCACCTTCCTTCTAATTCTCGGGCGGTAACTTCACAAGGACGATCCTCGACTTCACAAGGTTCTTCGCAGAACCGACCGTCAACTTCGAAGCCAGCGGCCACTTCGTCGCCGAATGAGCCTTAGGCTTGACTCAAGCACAGTCAACGATGCATCACAACTTCTGGCTCGCAATAGAATTCGGTTCATCTCTTCGCTTCAGTTTGTTCAGACTTTTTCGACACTTCAATCAAGGACACTTCGCCTTGCTTGCTACAAGCCAAGCAAGCCTCACCTCGTCATCGGGCACGTCATATCGGGTGCGACTTCTCATCGACTTCGGTGATGAGCTCTCGTTCATCTCAGCTTCAGGATTCGACTTCTTCGACTTCAACGGATAGCCGCCCCAACACCAACATGCGGGATCGGCATTCAGTCTTCGGGACAGACGCGGGGAGCGACCACCGTCACCCTCTCGGCTGTTCATGATCCAACTTCAAGCTCCACTTCAACACTGCCTTCCTTCACAACGTCGGGTGAATGGAAACCAACTTCAAGGATCTCTTCCGGCATTCCACTCGGTCCAGCTGACGCTCTAACTTCAGCTCCGGTTCGTATTCAGCACACTTCAACGGATGACGAGGTCACTTCATTGCCTTCGAAATTTTGGGAGCAAGAGGAAATTCCTTCGGACTCGGCCTCTACACCCGAACCGAATGAGTCCCCTTGTGAACAAAATTTTCGAGAAACCGGTTCGAGAGACAAAACAAACTTCAACGTGACACTTCGGACGTCTTCTTGTGGATCAAACGGCATCACTTCATCTTGGCAACGGACTTCACGTAAATGGCTGGAAAGTCTAAGGGAAGACTTCCAGCACTTCAATTCAGCGTCTCAACCGCACGCGGTCGCGATTCAATCGGTCCCGTATAGAACTCATACGTGGACGATTTCAAGTTGACTCATCAGCTTTATTCAACAACGGAATCTCGTAACGGACGCTTCTTTCGGAAACGGCTTCATTGTTTGATCCATTCGGTTCCATTTCGTCAGTTGACATCACAACGAAAGTCTTCCTGAAAGAACTGTGATTGGCAACACTTCAATAGGATGGCAACCTTTCAATTCGACTTCGAGAGAGTAGCTCCACTTCGGATTGGATGCGGCACTTCGGGGACGCTTCAAGGTCATCATCACAGCGAAAGTCTTCTTGCAAGAACTGTGGTTGGCCAAACTTCAATGGGATGATCATCTACCACTTCGACTTCAAGAGACTGGATTCACTTCAGAGACAGCTTGAGCGATCTCTCTCTCATCAGTCTTCCTCGGTGGCTTCATCTTTCTTCTTCATCAACGGTTGAACTTCACGAGTTTTCAGACGCTTCCCAACTCGCCATGGCAGCCGTGGTCTACCTCCGGTCGACGTTGGCCGATGGGTCGACCACAGTTACCCTCGTCTGCTCAAAGACCAAGGTCGCTCCTCTTAAGCGATTGACGATCCCCCGTCTGGAATTCACGGCTGCACTTCTTCTTCCACGGTTGATCTCCCACGTTCGGACAACATTGGACTTATCAAATGTCCCAGTGTCCCTCTGGACGAACTCTTCGGTCACCTTGACTCGGATAACTTCGCCTCCGGGTTGCAGGAAGGACTTCGTCAAGAACCGGGTCACTACAATTCAAGGGCTCTCTTCAAATCTAGCTCAGCAGAAACGAACTCTACAATCATTTCTCTGACCAACTTCGGAACAACCTGGTCGTTCAACCCTCCGGCAGCACCTCACATGGGTGGAAAATGGGAGGCCGCTGCAAAATCCGAGAGAAATATCATCTTCGCGGGTAATCGGAGAAACTTCACTTACGTACGAAGAATTTACGACTCTTCTCACGCAAGGTGAAGCAGTCTTAAACTCGAGGCCACTTTGTCCTCTC